>CABHPP010102230.1:0-48762 GCA_902168425.1 Peromyscus attwateri
TCGATCACCACGTCCTGCTCCGAGCCGCGCACCAGCCAGATGTTGGCGCGGTTGCCCGACTCGTAGAAGCGTTCTTGAATCCAGAAGATGCCATCGCCCAGGGACTTGTGGGCGTACCACTCGAGCGCGGACATGCTGCTGCGCAGGGGTGCGGCCGGGAGAGGTGGGTGTGCCTCCCACGGGCAGTCCGGGACCCCGCGCTGCCGCAGTGTGCGGCGGGCGGCGTACCACACTCTCAGCCCCGGAGGAGGCGCGAACGAGGGGCGGGGATGCGGAAGGGAGCGCGGATAGGACGCGGCGACGCTGCCCAGATCGCCTGCTCCCGCGCCCTCTCGCCCGGTCCGCCGAGCGCCAGCAAGGCTGCAGCCCAGGCTGCCGCAGCTTCTGCAGCCGCAGCACCAAGGCAGTCACGCAGGCCGCTGCAGTGGGGCAGAGACGCGGGGCGACGCTGCCCGGCTCCGGGGTTCCACTGCAGAGGCTGGGAGGGATGCGTGGGAAGCCCGGGACCGCCCCCACACGGGCAGCGGGAGCAGCTCACTCGCCGCCGGAGCCCAGAGTGAGGCCCAGCAGCCAGTTGGAGGCCGACTACGGTGCCTGCCAAGGGCTAAAAAGCTCCTTGCCGGGGGTGTGGCCTCGCCGGGGGTGGGCGGGGCTCCTGGGCTCGCGGAGCCCGGTGGCCGAGCGCCGTGGCCGCGTGCCGGACCCTGCGCGCTGCTGGGAAGGTGGAATCCGCGGCTCCTTGCTGGCGCGGCTGTCCGCACCCTTGCTGGCACCCCTGCCACCTCGGCTGCACAGCGTGCCCAAACCTCGAGACTTTGTGAGCAGGTAACGAAGTTGTCCCAGATCGGGCTGGAGGTGAAGAGGGTAGAGGGGAGTTGATGGGGCACGTGGAGAACGTGGTGGCCAGGCATCCGCAGCCCAAATTCATCAAACCTTTGGAGTGACTTGGGAGGTAGCCTTACCTCTCCCAAGCCTGCTGCTGCCTTCCAAACCCTTTAAAGTCTTGGTAGCCAGATCTTCCAGCCTCCTCTTGGAGGTGTTCTTAGTGAGACAGAGGGGAGTTTATGCTCTTGCGGATACTACAGAAGACTTGGCAAATCCGGTGATCCTACTGTTCGTTCACGCACTGGTTTGGCGGCAGATTGCTGCTAAGGCGTACTATTCCGCTTCTGTTTTAACTGTTGGCACCCTTGATCGTGGGGAAAGGGGTTGTTAATAGGATTTTTCTTTAAACAATTCTAAATCCCCGTCAGGTTTTGTACGGTTCTTTGCTCTTTGAAGAGAGCAGAGAAAGTTACCAGAGCTTAACTAATGAAGGGCGGAGCACTTTGAGGGGACAGGAAAAGTGGATAATGACTGGGTGTGGCCTTACCAGCCACTGAAATCACCCCCACTGTTAACATCCAGTCCATATGCTCATGCCCCAATCCCTAGCTAGCTGCATCTATTTAAGATTCAGAAATTCCCTTGAGAAGTTGAATAACCTTCAAAAATTACAGAGACCCACGGGACAGCATTATAAAGGATAATTAGGAAAATGCTTACTGTGGCATCTCCTAATAGACTTTCCTGGAGGGAGAGGTGCATTCTTCCTACACTCCTAAAGTCTCTGGTGGGAGTGCGAGCAGGTTGCTGCCCCTTTGAGTATTTTGCTAATCTCATTCATAGAAGTTATTCATAGAAGTTATTCAATTGTGCAATTGGGACCATTCTTAGCACTAAATGATGTGTGATGAACTAAATATAGAAAAATAGCACTAAATGATGTGTGATGAACTAAATATAGAAAAATAGCACTAAATGATGTGTGATGAACTAAAAATAGAAAACTATATTTAAAAAAAAAAAAGGTCTGATTTAAGCCGGGCGGTGGTGGCGCATACCTTTAATCCCAGCACTCCGGAGGCAGAGGCAGGCGGATCTCTGAGTTCGAGGCCAGCCTGGTCTACAGAGCGAGATCCAGGACAGGCTCCAAAGCTACACAGAGAAACCCTGTCTCGGGGGAAAAAAAATTGAGGAAGCTAATACCCGTACACAAATACTTGTAATATAAGGCAACATGAATGCAAAAATCGGGTGCTCCGTGGTGGGTGGGAGGGGCTGTTGAACAGTTGCACTGGCCTGGAAGGAGCCGTTCTCAGCCGAGAAACACAGTGCCCTGTACTGTCCGTATGTTTTCCCGAAGAAGGAGCCGCCAGGTAAATGGCACAGAACCATTACTTGGCCGTGAGCTCAGCAATAATTCGCCGATAATCAATTGGCTTGTGCCAGGCTACAGTTTTCAATGGTTCTCTTTTTCTACTTTTCAGCATGGCTCTGCTTCTCATCTTTGTTAGGTTTACGCCCGGATATTACCGAATGAGGCAGGACTTCTTCATCTGGTCTTTCTGGCCTGTTTCCTGCTCTTATTCCCCACCACCCACCCGTCTCTGACGGTTTCTGTGAAACATATTTTGCCTGCTTCCCATACTTGACTGTGAACTCTGTCAGAGCAGAGGTGTTATTTTGTCCCCCTCTGTATTCTCAACACAGAGGGTTGTTTGGCACAGAGAGTACTCCGTGAAGACTCCCTGGATGATGGAAGACCCTCCCTGGGGGACACACAAGAACCACCAGCTGCTTGGTGAGAGGAGAGGCAGAAGTTAAGTCCTAAGCTCTGTTAAAAGAAGAGAGTGGCACATCAGGATTGTAAAGATTTGCCTTCTATTAAAATGACTAGAGAGTGAATTGAAACCAGGAACCAGATGGGAGATGCTAAGTCCTGAGCTAAAGCAGAAGCAAAGGAAGGGAAACAGCAGGGAACTCACATCGAGGAGTCTTCTGCCAGTGAGCGGAGGACACAGCCCGAGTGGAGTGAGTCAGGCTCTTGACTAGAGCAAGTTGCAAGTCATTCAGAGCTACTGTGGCCTGGTTCCCATTGCCTCCCCTGGCTTCCTGCAACTTGGACATTCAGTCATCTGGTTAAATGTGTAAGGCAGTGTACGACGTGAGGACCATGATACATTTAATCACAATCATAACTCAGGACAGTTTAGACCTAGGAGGAACAGCAGAGATTGGCTCAGGCTCTTCCAGGAGATTGTATTTAGAGTTGATTAGGATAGACTTTCATCTCTTGAACAACGCTTGTTTTCAGATCTCTTGGAACAATTTCTGAATGGAAGGGGCAGCGCTGCTTTGTTGATGTTGTATTTTAAAATTCAGATTTTGGAGGGCTGGAAAGATGGCTTGGCAGTGAAGAGCTCATGCTACTCTTGTAGAGGACCTGAGTTCAGTTGCTAGCTCCCACACCAAGTGGCTCACAACCACCAGTAACTCCAGCAGACCTCCACAGATACCTACAATCATGTACACATACTCACACACATTTCAAATAAAACCTTAAAATTCAGAACTTTTTGCAGTTACTAACTTCCCTCGTTGATTCTACATCTCTGGGATTAAAAAGGTTGTCAATTAATTTAGACATGTGCTTCCAGACATAAAATATATATAGGACATTGAAAGAATTTCCTGAGGCCTAGTCTGTTCCTGCCTTTGATAGGAATTGATTGAGACTATCAAATAACATTTTAGAACCGTTTAACTCTTCTATAAAACGGGAGATTTAATCTGCTGTGATTCCTAGTTTGACCAGGGAGCTGAGTGAGACCTTGGAGAGAGAGAGAGAGATCACTTATAGTAAATACAGATGCCAAAATAGTTGAAATGAATGGATGTTTTGAAGGAAGATTTGGGTGACTAATGTTTTAGTGCTCTTTGCTCAGTACCTGTCAAAATGCTCAATGCTAGTTGAGTAAATTACTGAGTTAAAATGGGCCGTTCTAAACAGATTTGGATAACAGGGAAATAGAGAAAACAAAATGTCTTTATTCAAGAAGTTTGGAGGTTAAGCCTGACCTCTCATCTATTTTAGATGCTGAAGCAGAAAGATTATCAATTCACGGCCTGCCTGGGCTGTAGAAAGGTCTCAAGTCCAGTGTGCCTCAAAAATTAAATATGTAAATCAATAAAAATTAGAAGATTAGGGCTGAAGATCAGTGGATGGTTGCCAGTTCGTGAAAGCCCCGAGTTCAATCCCTGGTATCAGAGCAACACTTTCCCCTGAAAAAGTTTGACAGGTTGGAAAAAAAAAAAAAGATCAATGTATTGGATAAACCAAGTAAAGGATTTAAGTGACTCATGATGCCTAGGCCTCACTTGTGAACTTAGTTGCTGGTTACAGGGGAAGAAATGAATTAACAGCCAAAGTGTTCCGTGTACAGGAGCTGTACCGTGACTGGATCAACAAATTGAAAAGAACAGCATAGAGCATGTCTAGTAATGAAGGTCTCTCAAGAGCTAGGATTGGATTTTCCGCAGGTCACATTTTTGTTTTGTTTTGTTTTTTGAGACAGGGTTTCTCTGTGTAGTTTTGGTGCCTGTCCTGGATCTCCCTCTGTAGACCAGGCTGGCCTTGAACTCACAGAGATCCACCTGGCTCTGCCTCCCAAGTGCTGGGATTAAAGGTGTGTGCCACCCCGCCCGGCAGCAGGTCACATTTACTGTTATCAGTTTATGCCCAGTGACTGCAAGATAAAAATAGAAAGTTGGAGTCTGCAGAGTGTATTTCTTGGGGGATTTCCCATTAAACTGTGTTAGCTGAGATACTCTCTCAGTGAATTTTCCAAACTTGTTTCCAGGGCCCAGCTCTAAAGATACTGGTTTATTAGGTTTGAGAACCAATTATTCACCAGGATTCAATATGTTTTATATGTCTCTCAGTTAATTCCTGTGATCAGACAAGTTTGGCAAACTTAATCTTAATTAAAGATTAAGAATGAATCTTAACCTTTAATTAGTGACAGATCCTAGACTGGAATGTATCTCAGCAGTCTTGGCCATGCCTGTTGACCCCGGAGCTGTTTCATAGAGTAAAGGGTGAACCTCTTACTCAGCAGTTGTCATACTTGAAATACCAGCTTTTGGTCGACTCAGCATGTTTCAGTGAATCAGCAATTGGAATGGGGCCATTTGGATATTTTACCTCTTTTTTTACAGTAGACAGATGGAATGAACTTCAATATTAAGATGAACTTCATGAGTGGACTTTGTTTTTAAGATAACTTGTATATGAGAAAAATTAATTCTCAAAAGTAGAACTCCAACCAGCAAAATAGAAAAATGATGAAAATATATGTATCATTCAAGTCTGCAGCCCTGTTTTTTTTTTTTTTTTTTTTAAAGTATATCACCACTTTGTAATCTATAATGGAAGAGTAGATCTAGACAATTTGGTGAAACTGATTAGCATCCTATACTAAGCAAGACAGACCAATAGTAACTAACTCAGGGACCATCCTGACTGCCACCAAGAGAGAGATTAAATGTACCTTATGATACAATGAGAAAAAGTGTTTCTTAAATGTCCTGGCGTGAAAGTCAGTCCAAAGTCTGAGAAAGCCTCTAGTCTACCTGTTCATTGGACATAGTGGTCAGAGGAGAGCATTAACTACTTAGGTATGTGATCTTTCACACCCAGAACATGAGAGGCTGTTGCTAATTTTGAGTTGTGCTCAGCTGCAGAGGTGTCTCTGGGAACGTGTGGTAGAAAGTCCTTAGGCCCTGCTCAAGACCAGCTGCATCAGAACATAAGTGTTTGCTTGTACCTTCATGTTCTGATGATGAGCACTTTACAGGACAGCAACCTAGTCTTTCCCATAAATAAATGGTAAGGAAAACAGAACAGAGGAAGCTTTACAGTTGGAAAGAAATGTAAGAGACACATCATTCCAACTGCCATGTGAAGTTTTTGTCAGAACAAAAGAACTATAAACTCACTTATGTGGTAAGTGAGGAAGTTTGGGTGCTGACTACATAAAAGATGATAATAAAGGACTAACAATTTTGCATTGATATTATGTGGGTTTAAAATTTTTAATTAGCTCACAAATTAGCACATTACCTTATAGTATTTTTATACATACTTAGTTTTGGTTGGTCCTTCAAGCCCCTCTCCTGCTCCCCATCCCCAAACTCATCACCCCCTTTCTTCCCCCTCCCAGTATTCTGTGTGTGTTCTTGCATCTCATCCTCTCCCGTAAGGCTCCCTTCTTCCCTCATGGCCCCCTGTCCAGTTTTCTGACCTGACTACTTACTATCACATAAATACATATATATCGAAAATCAGAAGCCATGATCTGCACATGAGAGTATAGACAGTATTGATCTTTTCAATCCTGGGCTACCTCAATTAATAGAAGTATTTTCCAGTGCTATACATTTCCCTCAAATTTTATAATTTTATTTCTCTTTGTGGCTGAATATATTTCCATTGTGTATATGTACTGCATTTTCATTATCCATTGTGGATGGACAGCAGGCTGTTGATGGACATTTGGGCTAATTCTGTGTTCTTGCTACTGTGAATAGACATGGCATAAGTATGAATGTGCAAGTATCTCTGTGATAGTTCTTTGGGTGTGTACCGAGGAGGCTGTAGCTGGTGCATACCATAGTTCTTTTGAGAGACCTCCACACTGATTTCCACAGTGGTTGCGTTGTATTGTTTTTTTTTCTCCTTTAGTTCTCAGAGAATATACGTAATGAAGAGTTTTAGATAACCTGAGTCACAGGACTGGGAGAGCATAAAAAAGGAATTAGTCATATATTGATAACTATTGAAGCTGAATGGTCGTTAGGTACATGGGAGTCAATTGATCTGTCTGTCCTGCTGGTGTGTATGTACATAGTACCGTAAAAGTCAGTTGAAGTAAAAAGACCACAGTTGTGCTTTGCAATGACAATAACAGGATTATATAATCCTTTCTTAATGTTCAGGTGCTCATGTAGGAAATTGTCAAGTATGTAGATGACAGATGTATAATGATGAATTTACAAAGTGTGTAAGGTACAATTGTTCCTGAAAATGTTTTTGGCATCAGCCATTACAGTAAGTCAAATGCTGTGCTGATTGAGTGATTCACAGAAGAAAGGAAACAGTATTTCACCACTGATTTGATTTTCCTGTGTGTAGCTAGAGCCCTAGACATATGAGATCATTAACGTTGACAGCTACAGAGCCTCAGAAAGTGCAGTGATATGGTACTGCTTATTCCCTGTAAATGAACTCACAGGTTGATCTACGGCATCCTGGGTTCTAGATGTGTGACAGTTCACAATCATTTCATTACCGTTGTTTAAAAACAAAAGTCACTGAGGATAATTAATCTGATTTCAAGCCTCAGAGGTGGGCTTTATGGGCATGCTTAGCCGTGTTTTAACTGAACTACTGAGCAGTAGATTTCCCCTGGAGCATCCTTCCCATAGTCTCAACATATGCTCTGTCTGATAGTCATCTAGAAAGATTTTCAGACCACTCTTGCCTAATCCCATGCCAAATAATCTTGATTGATGGTTTCAGTGATTGACAACCTTTCCCATGCATCAGAACTACCCAGAGTCCTTCTTAGAATACAAACTTAAACTCCAAACTGCAGCCTCCCCCTAGAGGTGTGACTACCTCCCTCTTGTTCCTCTCCTTCTCGCTCTTCTCTCCCTTTTCTTTTTCTCTGTAGGACCCCACAGTTTTAATTTTAACAGTTACCTGAAGGAGGCTGCTGTTGACGGCACTGTTCAGAAACTATTGCTCTGGATTTCTCAGCTACCCAAGTCCTTAGAAAGTGACTGCTAGGGTTGAAAATTGTGTTTATGTTGGCCCCATGATGAAGGAAGCTTAGATTTCCAGGCTTTTGGACCAGGTTATCCTATTATAATCAAAATATACAAAGAAGTAGCTAGTCCCTTGTTTATTTTTGGAGGCCTTCCCTTATCATTAATATCACAAAACCAAGAGGACTGACATTAATAGTCTTTGCCTCCTGACAAGAGACCTGGTTTGAAGTCGGAAGCTGTGTGAGATACTGTTGCCCATGTGATCGTGAGAAAGGAGATTGCGTTAGGCAGGCAGAAGTGAAAGTTCCTCCATTTCTTCTGCGGTTAAGAGGTCAAATCACTCCCCCGGGCACTCAGGGTTAAATGCTAGTCACTGTTATGTCAGCAGTAAGACAGTGGCAGGAATATACATTTTCATAGTCTCAACCACTGACCATGGAATTCCACAGAAAGAGCCACCCCAGTTCTCATGCTGTAGAGCAGGGCCCCCTAAACTTTTCCTGATCGTTGACCCCTGTTTACCTGAGGAATTTTACACAACCCCGGGTGTAGAGGTGTGTAAACATGTGTATACATATTATGTACTTACGGGAAATCATAAATTCATACAACCCCAGGTATATAGGTATGCAAACATATGTATACATATTACACAGTTCCTGGTAATCATAAATTCATTTTGAAACACTTACTTGACATACGTATATTTTTACCATTCATTAAGAATGAAACAAATATGACTACTATAAGTTGGGTGTGGTTGCATGAAGAACTAAATTTTGCTGAGTATTTGATATTGCAGGACGTAAAGCATCTTCAGAGATTTTAAAATTTTTTCTGTAGTTTATAATCAGTGCTGAAAGAACTGTTTTACACATGGAAAACAAACTGGCAGAAATGTCTTAGAGCCTTTTCTGAAATTATTGGAAATTCTGTCTTAATCCCAAGCCTAGACCCATTAAACAAGGTTTTTTTTTGTTTGTTTGTTTTTGGTTTTTCAAGACAGGATTTCTCCGTGTAGCTTTGCGCCTTTCCTGGAACTCACTCTGTAGCCCAGGCTGGCCTTGAACTCACAGAGATCCACCTGGCTCTGCCTCCTGAGTGCTGGGATTGAAGGTGTGCTCCACCACCACCCGGCTAAACAAGTTTTTATCAAACTCAAGTCAGCAGTTCAAATAGCAATTTTTAAAATCAAACTTCGTAGCAATGCCATCTACTTTTGATGCATGCTGAAGAATGACTTGGAAAAAAGTAGTTGTCTTTGTAAAATATTGAAAGTATTTGTCTTTATAGAAGTAGAAAAGCGAAAGACTCACTGCAGTTTATAACACACAGTAGTTCTGAGTCTGAGCTGAGGTGTCCCAGGCAGTGACTGCCTGCATGGTGTGGTGGGAGGGCCTGCAGGACGCCCAGTGCGAGGTTTTCCTTCAGTGTGGTGATATTTTGTTTGTACTCTAACAAACAGAATTTGCCTGAAGACCAGAGGACAGAGCCAGCCACTAGATTAAACACAGAGGCCAGGCAGTGGTGGCACACACCTTTAATCCTGTCACTCATCTCATGCCTTTGCTCCTTGTATTTGGGAGGCACACTCGCCATTAATCCCAGCATTAGGAAGGTTGAGACAGGAAATGACATGGCTGGGTGGGGAAAGGTATGTAAGGCGGGAGGAGACAGGAACTCAAGCCCTTTCGGCTGAGGACTCCAGCGTTCAGTCTGAGGATTCATGGAGACAGGATCTTCCCTTTCGGCTGAGTTGGCGAGGTGAGAAGTGGCTGTGGCTTGTTTCCTCTGATCTTTCAGCATGTACCCCAATACCTGGCTCCAGGTTTTTATTGTAAGACCAATTAGGACGCGTGCCACACTTCAGTAACAAGGCTGCAGTGATACCAGGTGAGGGCTCATTACATATTACATTTTTAATAAATTTTTGGTTGTTCATTCAGAAACCTTTTATTATTGCCAAGTTTTTTGGACACCCACAGTTCTACAATCCCATACAAGACCACAACCCACAGTTTAAGAATCGGGCCTTTGCGTGGTGGTGGTACGTGTCTCTAACCTCAGTGCTGGGGAATGGAGAACAGTAGTAGATCATTGGGACTTACAGACTAGCCAGTCTCAAGCTCCAGGTTCGGTGAGAGATCTTGTTTCAGATAAGGTAGAGAAGCAGTTAAGTAAGATGTCCAGTGGTGATGTCAGCCTCCTCCTCCACACATGCCTTCGAAGGAGAATGTACCACACACACACTTCTTCTTCTCCTCTTTCTCCTCCTCCTTCTCTTTATCTGAGATCCCGTTATCAAGCCATAGAGAGAGAGAGGGAATTCTGTCAGTTGGCTGAGTATTTCAGGTAGCCTCACAAAGGAGACAGTCAGCCCTGTGCTGAGGACCTGGGTGAGGGAGTGCCCTTCATCTTCATCTCTACATAGTGATGGCATGTGAACAGTTTACCGTCTTGATCACTTGCTCCTGTACACATTTCTTTTTAATTAAAATTTTTTTCATACAATATATTCTAATGACACTTTCCTCTCCTCCAGCTCCTGCTCGATCCTCTTCACACATCCAACTCCACGCTCTTTCTTTCTCTCTCTCTCTTTTTCAAGACGACAGGGTATCACTATACAGTCCTGGCTATGTTGGAACTCTGTAGACCAGGCTGGCCTGGAACTCACAGGGATCTGCCTGACTCTGCCTCCCAAGTGCTGGGATTAAGGACGCACTGCCCTGGCTCTCTAAAAAAACAAAAACAAGAAGCATACACAAAACCCTTCACAAAAACAGAAACCAAACATGCAGGCAAAAACCGGTTAAACAAATTCCACAAAGCAATATGAAACAAACATTCTAATTTTTATATTTATATATATTTATATATATATATTTATATATATATTATATATATTATATATATTTATATATATTTTTATATATATATAAAATATATTTATATATATTATATATATATATAAAACCATTGAGTTCATTTTGTGTTGTCCAGCTACTCCTGGGCATGGACTCCCATGCCCAGGGTAGTATTTGTTGGTAATATATCTAGTGAGATTCCGCTGGGGAAAACTAAGTTTTCCTTTGCAAGCATGTATCAAATGTATTGTGTCAATGAGTTCCTGGTTAGGGGTGGGGGCCTGTATCTACTTGGTTTCTTTGTTACGAGTGAAGCTTGTGTCTACTTCCCTCTGTCCGCGCTGGGACTCTGTCTAGTTTGAACCTGTGCAGGCCCTGTGTGTGCTGCTACAGTCTCTGAGTTCATATTTGCATCAATCCTGTTGTGCCAGGAAGACACTTTTTCCTTGGAGTCATCCATCCCCGTGGGCTCTTCTAATCTTTCTGCTTACTCTTCTGCCTAGATCCCTGAACCCAGTTCAAAAAGTATTTTAAATCAACCATGCTATGTAATGGCTAGCGTCTTACATTTTGCTTTAAAAGGCTTGTTTTCTCTGGTGTGTGAGTCGGGAAGTCTTACAGTTTAACCCTGTCTTCCAGGGATTGTCCACACTCCTGCTGCAGTCGGTTCCGATGGCTGGTAATAAAGGACGAGGCCGTGCTGCCTATACCTTTAACATTGAGGCTGTTGGCTTCGGCCGCGGGGAGAAGTTGCCCGACGTTGTGTTGAAGCCCCCGCCGCTGTTCCCTGTAAGTTCCTGACAGCTCAGTTTTCATAATGTATTTTTGCATGGTTTCGGGGTTTAGGACTTGAATACATGCTACTATCATGATATCCTCATGTCTAAAAATAAAAGACTGTGTGGCCTCTGCCTTGTTCTCAAACAACTGGTTATTCTCAGAACCTGTCTGAGTTTTCAGACTGATTTCTTAAAATACAGAGAACAGGACTATATATACCTTTCTACAAACAACAAGTACTGTGTGAACTAAGAATTATTTGAAATCCTTGTGTCTTCTACTGATGTTATTAATGTATTCTAATTACCAAAATAATATTTTTAAGTAGCTTTATGATGTCCCCTAATGTACCCAGTGATTTTCTTCATATTTTGTGTTTATAGAAAATAATTTTGCTCCTTATACCACTTTTTTCTCATTCAAGTTTTTTGCTGTTGATTAATTGTTTTATCTCAGTCACTTCGGATTTTGTTAATGTCTAGGAACAGAAACATTTCTGATACATTAGGGATTGCTTCTAAACTTATGGACGTAAGGCTGATGTTTCAATTGAAAACAGTAGCTTACATTTCTGGATGGGTATATGCTGCTGCTCAAAGCTGATCATGGATGCAAGATCCTATGAATTAATTCCCTGCATTCACCGTTCTTACTTCAGATGGAGAAGTCCTTTGTTGAAGGACTTGTGGCCGTAGAGAACCCTGGACAGATGAATCCTTGTTCTAGACACTCACATAAAGAAATTATACTTCCTAAAAAAATTATATATTTTGGATGTTTTGAGAATTTTATGCAGGAATACTGTACTTAAATCATTTTCACTCCAACAACTCCTCTCATGTCCTCCTCACTCCCTCTCAAACTCACAACCTCTTTTATAATTATTGTTGTTACATATATACACTTTATATGTGCAGTAATTATAACATGTATACCCCCACACAGCCTACTGGGTCCATTTAGTGTTGCTGGTGTGTACATGTGTCAGGCATGAATGTGAGACATTGGACAATGTCATGGAGGACTTGTTTTTGGAGAAACCTTTTCCCCTCTCTGCAGCAATTGGTTGACTGCTGTGGGATGTTCTGTATGGCAAATGTGTTGCTCTGATTGGTCAATAAATAAAACACTGATTGGCCAGTGGCTAGGCAGGAAGTATAGGTGGGACTAACAGAGAGGAGAAAAGAACAGGAAGGTGGAAGGAGACACAGCCAGCCACCGCCAGGACAAGCAGCATGTAAAGATGCCAGTAAGCCACGAGCCATGTGGCAAGGTATAGATTTATAGAAATGGATTAATTTAAGATATAAGGACAGTTAGCAAGAAGCCTGCCACGGCCATACAGTTTGTAAGCAATATAAGTCTCTGTGTTTCCTTGGTTGGGTCTGAGCGGCTGTGGGACTGGCAGGTGAGAGAGATTTGCCCTGATTGTGGACCAGGCAGGAAAACTCTAGCAACAGTTGACTGTAGCTCTTTATCTAGAGCTGGGGGCGGGGCCTTGGAATCCCCTCCCCCGGGCACATCACCTGCTGTTGTCATTATGCAGATCTGTTGTGACAGCCATACTTGTGATTTCAGGGATTGACTTCTGTGTGTGCAGAAGACACTGTCTCACTGCAGGTGTCAACTCTTCTGCCCCTTGCATCATTCCACGCTTTTGTGATGTCCCCTGAGGCTGGGTGTAGAGGCTGTGGTCTTGATGTACCAAAAGGGCACCCCACAGTCTCCTATGCTGCATTTTGACCAGTTGTGGGTCTTTGTAAGCACCTCTGTGGGCTGCAGAAAGAAGCTTCTGTGAGGAGAGCTGCATTTACCTGTGGGTATAAGATAATTGTAATTAGAATACAGTTAGGAATTGTATTTGTCTAGGGAACTGGTAGTAGCAGGTTTTCTCAGCGGTCTAGAACCTCTTCAGCCATGAGTAGTTGGCTGGGTTTGCAGTATCAGGGATGAATCTCCTCCTATTGAGTGGGCCTTACATCCAGGTGACAGCTGTTGACTACCCCAAGTTAAAAGTGCCGCCGCGATTGCACCATTGGGGATACTTTGCCGCTGGGCCAGTCATTGTTGCTCATAGACTTTACAGCTGGGTGGGACTCCTGACTGCTTTTCTCCTTTGGCAGTTCCCACAGCACCCTCCAGCTCCACAGGAGCAAACCCACAGGGAGGGGGCTTCCAGGTGGTGTCTTCAGCACCTTAAAGCCCTGGGAGGCAGTGAGGGGCAGTGGCTATAGCCCTGGGAGGCAGTGAGGGGCAGTGGCTATAGCCTATATTGTTTTGGGAGTGTCTTGGACACCCCGACCAATGACTCAACCCATACCTGACACTGGGGTTTTTTTAGTCTAGGGCTCTTGTGGGGAGCATTATTATCCTGCATACTGTAACTCCATTTAAACTATATATATATGTACACACATATATACAAGCTTATAAATAATGTTCCCTATGGCTTTTGCACATCCTTGGTGTCATTTACCTCTCCTTCCTCCCTCTCCCTCTGTAGTACCTTCCTTCTCCTACCTACTTGAAGGGACCCCTTCCCCCTTCCTAGCACCTCTATCCTATTATGCTTTTTGCTCTTCATATTTTACCTTTAATACTCAACACAGCTTGAAAACAGAGACAAATATCTCAGGTATAAGCATAATATCCCCTTACAGTGACTACTGCTGTGGGATATCCTGTATGTTGTGAATACATGTTGCTATGATTTATTGATAAATAAAACACTGATTAGCCAGTAGCCAGGCAGGAAATATAGGCGGGACTAGCAGAGAGGAGAATTGGGGGAACAGGAAGGCGGAGAGGAGGAGACGCCAGCCTGCCGTCCAGGGAGCAGCATGTAAAGGCAACAGGTAAAGCCACGGAACACGTGGCGACATATAGATGAACAGAAATGGGCTGAGTATAAGTGTAAGAGCTAGACAATGGTAGGCCTGAGCTAATGGCCAAGCAGTTTAATTAATATGAGCTTCTGAGTGATTATTTTATAAGGGGTTGTGGGGTCCGTGGGGCTGGACAGGACTGGAGAAAACTCCAGCTACAGACTACCTTCAAAATAAGGCCACTGGCTGCTGGATTAGCTCTAAACAGTGGAAAAGTAAGCACATAGCATCACTTTCTTTTTGGAATAAAGCTAAGGTACTAGCTAGAAGGGTGTTCCTGCCTTGGCCTTCCTCACGTCCCAGGCCTTTGCTCATCACTCTCCTTCTCACGTCCCAGCTGTGCTGGACCCCTTGCCCTCCCTTGCCCTCTCGAGTCTTTGTTCCTGCTGGATCCCTATCTGCAACTAGCTGTTTTCTTTTCGTGAATAGCTGATTGAATTTGTCCGTACCTCTGTCCAAATATGACTACCGCAAGAGACTCTTCATGCTTACCCTGTGCAAATTAGCCATGACCAACCCCCATGTCATGGCCTCTGCTCTTTTTTTATTTGTTTTCATGGTCTGAATTTTATTGTATCTCTTTTTTATTTAATTGTGTGTTCCTTCCTCAGGATGTAAGTTCTGTTGTCTAATACATAGTAGTTGCTCAAGAAATAGTTTTGAATGCCTAAATAGATTCAGAACCCACCTTTGGAAATATACTGTATCTTACCCTCTCCAACCATATGCACCTTTACCATGTATGCTGGGAACCCACTTTTTAATGAATATACACATATGATCATATATTCATACGGCACATGCATATAAATATTGTATGTGTGGAATCTTTTTCCTACCTCTAAAATGAGAGTAAAGAAGGAAATGGGCTAAAAAGTTAGATTATAGAAGTTCAGCATCTTTATTATTTTATTTTCTTTAAAATTTTTAGACACAGTTTTACATTGCAGCCTGTGCTGTCCCAGAACTCACTCTATACCCCAGGATGGCCCTGAGTTGGAAGCCTTGAGTTGGGAGCCATAGCCTCCCAAGTGCTGAGATTACAGGAGTGGGCAACCTTACCTGTCTGGAAGCTCAGTAGCTTTTGAGTTGATTGTCAAGTGTAGTGCTCATGAGGCATAGTCTTTCCATAAAAGCATCATTGTCTAGAATGTGGATAAAAGAAATACCCAAATTCTCAATTTGTTTAAATAGGCTTTGTCTCTTAATGTAACTAGGACACAGATTACAAGCCAGTGCCCCTGAAAACAGGAGAAGGTGAGGATTACATGCTGGCCTTGAAGCAGGAGCTGAGAGAGACGGTGAAGCGAATGCCTTATTTTATTGAGACCCCTGAAGAGAAACAAGGTGTGTATTGGGCTCTTCCTGAGGCAGCTTGGTGCTAACAGATGAAGCAGGGTAGGGTATGCAACCAGCTTGAGAAAATTACTTATCAGAAATGTCAAAAAGGACAAACATTCATATTTTATTGTATCTTTTTCTTCCATGAGTTTCTCTTTGCAAACTTACTCATAATACTTTGTGTCTTCCCTTTATGATGCAATAATATATTAGCCTTTTAAAATATTCTTAGTAGTCTTAAAAAATATAACCTTATGGTCATGTTATTCCATTATGTGGATAAAATGTTAATTATCACTAATTTCCTGCTGATGAACAAAGTGCTTTTTCCATTTTTTTTCTTAGCTATGCAATGCTGTGATTATTGCCACTGTACATAACCTTTTACTGGATGCCTCTGATTACTGACAGTTTAGGCTAAAAAACTTCAAAAACCCTGATTTTCAGTTTGTCGCTTATATTCTGATGACATACAGTGTAAAGTGTGTGTTCATTCTTGATGTTGAGGCAGAGGAAGAATTACACTTTGAGAAGACTCAGCCGTCCCAGGCTGGAGGGGGAAGTGGTTTTAGAGGAAGTGAGCCTCTCATGAGCAGTTCTTAAGTACAATAAAAATGTATTGATTGTTAGAGAGATCAATATCATCTCTGAGTTCTTAAAACAGCATCATTAAAACATGAGAAATTCATATAGTGTCAGCTCCTGCCATTAGTATTAAATCTGTTTTTTTTTTCTTTCAAGAGACTTACACTGGCTGCATCAAAAAGGAAGTGTATAGATGATGTTATTACATGTGTTTATAACAAGCATGTTGGACAGGTTTAATCTTGATGACTTATCTGCTTAAGCGTATATAATGGTTTGATTAATTTTACCTCAATAATAGAGATTTTTTTTAACTTTCTTGATTCTGTTGCATATTTTTGTCTGGCTTTAAAAATAAAATAAAATTTTATATATTTTTAAAAAGAACAAATAAATACCTATTTTTAATTTTAAAAATCAACCATACATGGTATACTTTAATCCTATTGAAATCTGATTTTTCTTTCAATAGGAGACTTGTTTAGCTAATGGAATGTGTTTATTAAAATGCATGTCTAACTGAAAAGTATCAGCTCATTCAAGCAGTTAGGTGAGTGTTTTAGGTAGGGTCATTGTTTTAGTTACTATTCCATTGCTGTGAGGAGACACACCAGGAACGAGGCAACTTTTATGAGAAAACATTTAATTTTGGGGGTTTGCTTACGGATTCAGAAAGTTAGGTCATGATCAGTATGGTGGCAGGCAGACATGGTGCTGGAGCAGTAGCTGAGAGCTCACATCTGATCCGCAAGTTGCAGGCAGAGGGAGAGCTGGAGTGGGCTTTTGAAACCTCAGATTCCACCCCCAGTGACACTCCTCCTTGTCCAGCTAGGCCACAACTCCTCATCCTTTGCAGAGTTCCACTCACTGGAGACCGAGCCTTCAAACAGGTGAGCCTATTAGGCCATTCTCACTCAAACCACCACAGTCATTAGGAACAGGTTATTAGTCTGTGGGAGTAAATGGTTTGAATCAGGATCAAGGGAGTACTTTGTCCTTAGTAACTATGTAATAAAATATAAAAAGGTATGTGCTTACTTGCTTAATCCCATATGAAAATTCTTATATATAGGATTTTCCAAACTGATAGAAGTAAAAACTCTTCACATCATCCTATCCGCTCCTCTTTCCTAGTGTATGTTTTAAAAAGCACTGTGCTTCAAATACAGTTTTAAATAAGGTGCATGCATTCATATGTATGTGTAGGAACACACACAGCACAGCAGCCTCCTCTCTATTCATGGGTAGTATGTTCCAGGACATACCCACAAAGGATGCCTGAAACCACAGATAGTACCTAATCCTGTGTACCAGCACTGTGATACTGTCGTTGATAACTGACCTGTGACATAGGGATGCTGGACAAAGGCATGAGTCATACAGCATACTGTGCACCTGTAGACAGACTTTTCTTTCCCACCCACCAGTTCCCAAATAGCCGATGTGGAGATTTAATATTAATTATAAATGCTCAGCCAATAGCTCAGGTTTATTACTATTTAGCTCTTATAATTTAAGTTAACCCATTTCTGTTATCTACATTCTGCCACATGGCGTTACCTCTCTTTCATCTTGCACCCCCTGTTCCCTCTCTGTCTCCCCTGACTCTGCCCTTCTTCCCAGTGCCCTTGTCTGGTTTTCCAGCGTAACCTTATACTGTCCAGCTATTGGCCAGTCAGCTTTTTTATTAAACCAATCACAGCATAATTTACACAGTGTACAGGATTATCCCACAGCATGCATCTCTTAGTTTTCTTTTTATGTCGACCAAACTATTACATCAGAGAGTATTTTTGTGCATTTTGTTATGTTTGTTTGTTTGTTTGAAATAGGGTCTCACTATGTATCTCTGATATCCTTGGAACTTACTGTGTTGACCAAGATGGCCTCACACCCACAAAGCTCTACCTACCTCTTCCTTCCAAGTTCTGGAATTAAAGATATGCACCACCATATCTGACTTACATCAGTTTTTAAGAAAATATGAAATGTTTGCAGAAACTTTCATCTTTTTATTTTAACACTCATTGAATAACATTGAGAATTCAAAATTTTGCTTTCTCCTTGTAATGCCAAAGGAGGAAAAGTTACATAGGAAGATGTTTTACAATAATTAGTCATGAGTCAGAAAATAAATGCACAGAGGGGTGGAAGCTCCTTGCCTCCTGATGGTCGGCAAAGTGTATGAGCAAAGTGACTGAGTCCCCACATGACAAGACCTTGGGCGGATTGTCTCAGATATAAAATCAATGAATATACAAATTTAATTCTTAGGAATTAAAAAGAAAGTATGCCTTCCTTATGCAGTAAATCTTTGAGAAGGATATCATCAGAAAATTTATAATAATTTGATATCTTGTTTGCTAAAATACATGTGACCATGTTTTTTCTTTTTGATATTTATGCACTGAAATTTATCCTCTGTGATTGTAAATGGAGAAATACTGAAGCCAAAACCAAAGCAAACAGAAGCAGATTATATAGAACTTTAAAAATTACTGGTCACTCATGCTTGTCATTTTATGTAAAAAAAAAAAAAAAAAAGGAAAAAGGAAAAAAGGAGACAATAAAGCCATTCCTATTCAGCAAAAGGAGTCTTAGCTGGGGTCTCATTGTGGATTTGTGGGAGTTTCCCTTGCACTAGGTTTCTGCCTGACCCCAAAATGCCCCCCATATCCAGACGTCTCTTTCAGTACTCCCCTGCTTCATCTACCCCTCAACCAGACCCCCACTTGCCCCAATTCTGCCCAGGAGATCTCTTCTATTTCCCCTTCCTAGGGAAATCTATGAGTCCCCATCCCCCCTTAGGCCCTCATTGCTACCTAGCTTCTCTGGGGCTGTAGATTGTAGCATGGTTATCCTTTACTTCGCAGCTAATATCCGTTTATGAGTGAGTACATACCATGTTTGTCTTTCTGGGTCTGGGTTACCTCACTCAGGATGATTTGCCTTCAGATTTCTTGATGTCATTGTTTTTAACAGCTGAGTAATGCTCCATTGTGTAAATAAATGTACCACATTTTCTTTATCCATTTTTTGGTTAAGGGGCATCGAGGTTGTTTCCAGATTCTGGCTATTATGAATAAAGCTGCTTTGAATATAGTTGAGTAATGTGCTTGTGGTATGATTGAGCATCCTTTGGGTATATACTCAAGAGCTTGGTCTTGAGGTAGATTGATTCCCAATTTCCTGAGAAACCACCATATCAATTTCCAAAGTGGCTGTACAAGTTTGCACTCCCACCAGCGATTGAGGAGTGTCCCCCTTGCTCTACATCCTCTCCAATATCAGTGTTTTTGATCTTAGCCATTCTGAATAGTGTAAGATGATATCTCAGAGTTGTGTTAATTTGCATTTCCCCTGATGGCTAAGGAAGTTGAACATTTCTTTAAATGTATCTCAGCCATTTGAGATTCTTCTACTGAGACTTCTGTTTAGATCTGTACCCCATTTTTAATTGGATTGTTTAGATTAAATTTTTATACGATATATTTTGATTATGTTTTCCTCTTCCCCAACTCCTCCCAGCTCCTCCACACCTCTCTACCTTCCCGAGTTTGTTCTTTCTCTTTCTCCCTCTCAAACCCCCTTCACAACCAAGAAACTAAACCAAATCAAAACAAGAAAGAAAAGAAACAAACAAACAAAAAACTCCCACAAAGACACAAAAAGAAAAATCATAACAGATGAAAGATCAGTAAGACCAAAATGTTAAACAAAACAGTAAGCACACAATGAGTCCATTGAGTCCATTTTGTTTTGGCGAACTACTCCTGGGCATGGGGCCTGCCTTGGAGTGTGGTTGGTAGACCTAGTGAGACTCCACAGGAGAAAACTGACTTCTCCCTTTGCCAGTGGGTAGCAATTACAAACATTTTCTTGGTTAGGGCTGGGATCCTGTGTCCACTTCCCACTCTTGGGACTGGAACCCCATGTGTCTTGAACCTGTGTAGACCCTGTGTGTGTTGCCTCAGTCTCTGTGAGTTCGTATGTACATCAGTCCTGTTCTGTCTGGAAGACATTGTTTGCTTGGAGTCATCCATCATCTCTGGTTCTTGGAACTGTCCTACCTCCTTTTCCTTATCTTTATCTGAGACTGAGGGGAGGAGTTTGCCGAAGATATCCCATTCAGGACTGAATGCTCCACAGTGTGTGTGTGTGTGTGTGTGTGTGTGTGTCTGTATGTGTCTCCCACTTGTACATGGTCCATTTATGGATCTCTGCTAATTTATTGACTTCAAGAAGAGCCTCTCTGATGGTGGCGGAGTGAGGCACTGATCTATGGGTGTAGCAGTAAGTCATTACGAGTCATTTGATTGCTATCTGAGCCCCTTTCACGGTGAACCGTGCTTTCAAATGTCTGTGCTTTGGTTCTGTTTTCCGAGTTGTGTTGCTTGTGGAAAAGGCAAGGGTTTTATCAGGGTTGCCTGGCAAAGCTGACAAATTAGAAGCAAGACATAGCCATGGCTCTGCTGATCCTGGCGCGTTCAGGTGCTGTCTGTATGTAGCGCGCATCGCCACGTCTGTAGAGCTTTCCGTGGTTTGTAGAAGACTTACAGCTGACACACTGTATTCCCCAAACAGGTAACCTTTCACCACACTCAGCTTCCCTACCTCTGTCCTTCTTCCCAGTTGTGAAAAGTTGCCCGTTGAGGAACCTCACAAACATTATGTGTATATGAAATGGTTGAGGTGAGCCATCAGCCCTCCGTTCCACTAAGGTATCGATATACCAGAGGTAGACTGAGTTAAAAGATCGGAGGCTGGAGGCTAGTTGCACAAGAACATAGAAAACACTGAGTAGATCTCTCTACCTTTGTGTGGAAGTCCTTCCTGACTCTGAACCTTTGTGAATATCCTCACAGGCTAGGCGGGTTGTCTCTTTCTGAGACAGGTTCAAGGCTGATGTTTCTGTTAGCCCACCCTTGCTCTTGACATATTTGTAACCATGTTACTCCGACTGAGCTTGTCAACGTTGGTTTCGTTACATACGTTGTACACAAATGTTGGAAATATATGAGAATAAAAGATGTTATCTAGGGATTAAGTTATTTTAAAGAATGGCTTATGTTTTTATGTTTCTGATGAGTGCTTTTTTTTTCTTTTTCCCCCCTAGATGATATTGAAAGGTATAGTAAAAAATATATGAAGGTATACAAAGAAGAATGGATACCAGGTACTATAAAACAGACCATGTTAAAATACTTTTTTAAAAGCTTCATCTTAGTTTTATTTATGTATGTGTTCGTGTGTGTCTATGCCCTGTTTGTGAGGGTGCCATGGAGGCCAGAAGAAGGAGTGAGATGCCTTGGAGTTGGTGTCACTGGAGTCATGGGTGGTTGTGAGCTCCCTGGTGTGGCTTGAATCGGAACTTTTGATGGGAAGCAAGTGCTCTTAACCTCTGAGCCATCTCTCCAGCCCCTTAAAGTACTTCTTTAAGACCACCTTCTCTATCACATACCACAAAAAATATATTACGTTCTTAGGTGTTTTCTTTGTTTAAACTATAGGAAAGTAGAGTCTTCTTTTCCCTCCTGTAATTAATTAGTAATGAAAATCATTTGGACACTAAGAAAAGATTTTTATACTGTAACAAGAATGTCTTGGGCCTGGTGGTGGTGGCGCACACCTTTGATCCCAGCACTCGGGAGGCAGAGGCGGGCAGATCTCTGTGAGTTGGAGGCCAGCCTGGTCTACAGAGTGAGTCCCAGGAAAGGCTCCAAAGCTACACAGAGAAACCCTGTCTCGAAAAAAAAAAAAGTCTAAAAGTGTGTTTTGTAGTTGTTATATATATATAGATATGTTATACATATAATATATATAGTGTATATGTTATACATATAAAATATATGCTATATATGTAGTACACACACACACACATACATACACACACACACACATATGTATGTTCCTGATTGATTTTTGGAGTTTTCTTCTTGTTTGTTGAGACACCATTTACTCTATATAGTCCATGCCAGCCTAGAACTCGTGATCCTCCTGCCTCAGCTTCCTAAGTGCTTTGACTGTAGTGCTCTACCACACCAGGCCAGCCTTTTAGATTTTAGGCTCTTTGCTCTGTTTTGTTGGCAGGGTCTTGTGTATCCTAGGCTGACCTTTGACCCTTCTGTGTCCATCACTGGCCTGCTTTAGCACACCCAGTCCTATGTGGCGCTGGATGTTGAATTTAAGGTTTCTCCGTGGTATGTGAATACTCTTATCAACTGAGGTGCATCCCCAACCCCGGATTTGAGACTTTCTAAGGAGAAAGTAAATGCCCAACTTGAAGGATATTTTAAACAAGCTCGTGAGTCTCTCTGTTATTCGAGGAGACATAGGCAGTAAGTTTTAGCTGCTCACATACTGTTTTAATAGAAACATACCCGACGGCTTGTGTTAGCCTTCAGAAGTATTACAGTCGACAGGATGGAGGGGCTTCAGAGGAAGTGTCGTTCAGCCAGTTTACTTTGTAAACAGTAAACGGTTGCCATAGAAATGGAATAACCATCAGGTCTCCTGAAAGCAGCGCTGTCCATCAGGCTGTCGTCCTTCTGTATCTCTGACAGCCATGTTCATAGAAACCGCCCGCCCTTCGGAAAATGTGCAGATGTCATCAACTGCATCGTCACTGTCCCAGGGTGGAGTGCCTGCTTTTCCTGGTTGATCCTAAGCTGTGGGATGAGGGTGCAGCCCTCTCCCAAGTCATTCTCTTTACATGCTTCTTCATGATCTAAGTAGTTTGAAATTAAAGTATATTCAAAGCAAAATTTATCACTGTGGGTAAAATGATGAATGTTTGCACAAATACACTGATATTCCTTTATTAGCAGCCAATATCTTTAAATCTTTTTTTTTTGGATATTTCAAATTTTTTTAATTTATGTGTTTGTGTTGTGTGCACATGTGTATGTGTGTGTGTTTACACCACATGTGAATAGGTGCCTTGGGAGGCCAGAAGAGGGCATCAGATCTCCTAGAGCTGGAGTTACATATGGCTGTAGCCCCCTAGCATGGGAGCTGGAGACTAATAAATTCAGGTCCTCTGGAGAAACAGGAAGTGCTCTTACCACCGAGTCATCTCTCTGGCCCCTTTCAATCTGTATTTACAAAGCTTCAGTGTCATATTTATCTGTATTATTAAAAATTAAAAATGGGGGTAAGGATTTTAAAATGCTTGCCTAGCATATATGAGGCCTTATGAGACCCCAAGTTCAATTCCTAGAACCCTCCACAAATTAAAAGAAAGTAAATAATTCAAGGAATTGTTTAGTTAGTGCAACTGAAAGTCATTTATTGGAGAGAATTTACATATTCACAACTACTAGTATTTTTAATTGAAAATTTTCAAATTATTGAAATTATTTTATGTTATATATATTGGGTTTGATTACATCCCTTAACTTTTGAAAAAAAAATCATTATGTAATATGTAGCAACAGACAACTTACAAAATACAAAGTAGCCAAATAATACTTAACAGAAACAGTTGTTATCCTGATCTTGACATCCACAAGGAATTTCCAGAAGACTTCGTTCCAAGACACTGTATTGCAACATTTCAAAGCAGTTTGATGAGCTCTTTTTCTTTACCGGAGACACTGTGTTACTGTGCGTTCTATCTGTGTTTGTTTGTTAGGTTCCAGGCTATACAATCAGACACTAAGAAATGTTGCAGTCTTTGCATGAGCAGCTGCCATTGTGTTCTGAATTAGGTCCAGAGCCACCAAGGAAACTAAGACAGCTCTACTCTTTCTTTTGTACACACAGACTGGAGAAGACTTCCGAGAGAGATGATGCCAAGGAAAAAGTGCAAAAAAGGTACATTGACTGACTCGACTATCGTCCAGGGTGGAAACGATTACTGCTGAAACTCTGTCAATGCAGACAGAGGTCAGCCTGAAGTCATCCTCAGCATTGTAGAATCTTTTTCCTGAAGAATGTCTGGCATTTGCATTTTACTGGAGCTTGGTTGCTATTGACGTTTTTGAACCTTCTATTGTCTTGAATTCATCTCCTTGACAGTTGTTTGATTTTGTCAAAGAACTGTGATCATTCCTCGTCATCATAAAAAAAATTTATAGTTTATAAAAATTCATTGGTAACTGGCAGAATCTTCATATGAAATAATGCTCTATTCCCTGCTGTTTTAGAATAACCCGAAAATGAAATATTTTGCTTAGAGTAAACCAACTACAGGTCCTAAAGCTGTTGAAACATTTCCTTTTGCGTATGTGAGGTGGCCAGTAAAGCATTTTGATCTTCCCTGTGAAGACAGGTCTCGTGCCCATTGAGTGCAAGCTCTGTCCTAGCCTTACACTCTCAACCAGTGCAGGTTACCCTGGACTTCTGTTCGCTTCACAGCTGCTAGGTGCTGGCTCAGTTACATGGACTCCCCTGAGGAGTGATGGAGAAGCCTTGGCAGGACCTCTGCTTGTTATTCTGGCGCTTCAGTCTGACATCACCTCATAGCAGATTTTCTCTCTAATGATATTAATTGTGAGACTGATGTTTCAGTACTTAGTTAACATATACCTGGTTGTAGTCGTTAAAAGTATCGTGTGAAGTGATTATATTTGTTTTCAGCTCGGTGAGGTGTGGTGATTTTGTGGGAGGAGCTTAATTTACAAAATGACGTGGGTGCCTGGTATGAGGAGAGCTTGGGGGACCCAGCTGTCCCTCTGAAATATCGGTTAACAGCTGGTTGTTTCGTTGCAGCGGATCCGAAATCCAAAACGGCCAAAGCTGCAGACAGAGGTCCTTCACTCACTAATTCTGCAGATGTGTTGAAAAAAATTGAGGTAAGGTTATAATTACAAACATGAACTGAAAAATATCAAAGGCTACTGAATTCCCCTCAAGTGCCCGCCTTGAGGAGACTTCTATCAGAGTCCAGAACAGATGCTACACTGACTAAGGATTCTAATCTGAGGGATATAAAATGAATCTTAAGCACACTGAGTTCTTTAGTCCATTCACTTTATTCTTCTAAGTCAAGTCTATCCACACTGTTTCTTTTCTGTTCTCATAGTTAGCTCCTCTCGGTCCCTCCTGCTCTCAGTCCCTCCTGTGTTCTCTCATCATTCTACCTAGTTCTTTCCATCTCCGTCCTCATCTGTGATCTTCTCCATCCTTCCCCCCAGTGCTCCCAGAGAACCAGTCTATACACCCAGACAGTGATTCTTTGGTAAAGCAATGAGAGGCTTGAAGTTTTCAGAGTCTCAGAGAGAGGTGATAAGGATCCACACTTAAAGCAATAAATGTCAGCTTTCAATTACAACCCAAAAGGGGAGTGACTAAAGGGGAGTTCTCTGGTCAGGTCAACTAAAGGCTAAGATCAATTAGGGAATCTGGGAATAGCACCTGGCTGAGGAGGAATTAAAACTTAATTTGCACAAGAAAGAAGCTTGGCACCTATTGCCTGCCTGGCCTTGACAATCTCCTTGTGTCAGTGGGAAGTAACTACTTTAACTCAGTAACTAGGAAGTGGCTAAAACATCATCCCAGGAATGTGAGCAGTAAATCTCTTAAATTAGGGTCTTGTGTAAATAACCCAGGGTGAAGGTAAGGAGTTTAGGATTTAATTGTTAGTGGCTCTTTTTCCGCTATCTGTGGGTGTGATGAGCTAATGTTTATCTATATTTTTGTCCTTGGAAAAAGGTATCTTTGCTGAAATACTTTTGTCTGGAGAATGGCCCTGGCCAGATTTATGTAAAATAAGCACAGCTGGGGACAGTTATGCAATTACCCCAAATGTATAGGGGAAGTTGTGCTCAAGATTGAGATGCAGTCGTGAGATTACATGTACACATAACATGGAGACGCACGGTAAATGGGGAGAATCAGGCTGTTATTGCACAAGAAGTTTACAAGAAACAGCCAGTTCATTCAAAAGGCAGTAATTCCATAACACCTTGCGTGATGGTTTCCTCTAACAGAACCCTCAGTTCTGATAGGTTGACCCTCTGAACTCTAGTTGTCACTGCTGTATACTCCATGGACTTTTGCTACCGGCGGCTCTCAGCAAAGGGCCATGCTTCTTCCTTTACCTTTCAGACTTCTCTTTTTAATGGGGAGTTGGCAGAGGAGAGGCCAGTGCTTGAGTTAGGTGTGAGGAGAGGGCCCCTCTGTGGTGGAGCACACATGGGCCCTTGCCTTACCCTCTCTCCTGTGCCGCCTCTTCTTTTCCTCTTCCTTTTTAAGCAACACCCCAGTCCCAGGCCTTCTTTTTACTGTATCCTTAACTGCCCCTTGTATTCTGATTGGGGCATGGGGAGGGGAGAGATACATGAACCACTGGCATAGTTAAATGGAATTCTTTAGAAAAGTCCTCTTCTCCCTTGGTCGATACACAGGTTCTGCCCCCTCCCCCCAGTGCTTTGCAGTATATATAGAAGACTCTACCGAGGCAAAGCTGGTATTCTGTGGAACTTATTTTTCTAGCATTAAGCAAAGTAAACAAAATTTAGGTTAGTATCTTAAAAATATGTTCTCTCATTCTTGCCCATACTGCTTATTTTCTTAGTTGTTAACTCCAAAACTACGCATTTCTTATATATCCTTTCAGAAATACTTTATGTGTCTGGGTGTTTTGGCTGCACATATATATGTGCATCACACGAGTGCCTGGTGTCTGTGGATATCAGAAGCAGGGTTAAGATCCCCTGGGACTGGCGTTATGAAACCTGGGTCCTCTGCTAGAGCAACAGGGCTCTTAAATGCTGAGCCAAGTACCCAGCCTGAGTTCCCCCTTTTAGTAACAAAGATAGCGTGTCACACTTCTGCATTTTTGTTTTATTACTTAGTAAAATGTCATGAACATGGTTCCATAGCCAACTGTACAGAGCTCCCTCATTCTTTCTTGGGTAGCCCTGTTAGAACGAACCATAGTTATTTAATAACTTCATTAATCCTCTACTGAAAAATAGTTTCTTCTAATGTTTTGCTAATATAAGTAATGCTGTGACTTTATAATAAGTATGTCATTTCACGTGAGTAGAGTAGATTTTAGAAGTAGAACTGTTGGGCCAATTATTTCATGTATTGTATAAAACAGTTGATGATCGCCAGCCACATTGATCGTCATATACCGTGTACTCCCTTGTATTTGCATTGATGATGATAATTACAGCAACACTTACTGAGAACTTGTACATGCCAGGCAATTTGATGAGCTCTTTATATACACTGTGTCCTGAAGAGCATGTACGTAGCAGACAGGTAGGTTGTCTCATTCCTTACAGGAGAAAGTCAATGGTTTCACGTATGCTCCTGCTGACCTCTTTGGCACATCTACTGGATGGAAAGCTGCTAGTTTTACTGTTTTAGTTTTGTACAGTAGTTGAGCTGGATGATAATATGTCTAAAATATAAAATCTGGAAGATCAATGAAGGAATAGTAATAACTGTCAGGTTAAATGAGGTGGAATGTATGGACCACAAACCCTACCTGCTCGTAAAGTTCGGAGTTCTGTAAGATACACGTAAAGTGCTGCATGTGGTTTCTCTTCAGGACAAACTGCTTCCTTGTTGCTTACATTTACCACCTTTTCCAGAACATTCTAAACATAGAGATCTTAGTGTGTTTACAGTTGTAACAGAGCAATGGTTGTTTCTGGTTGTCGCCAACAAAAGCAGCGTCACATTTTATTATTACAGCATCTCTGGATGGAGGTAGCAAGCAGCATGAGGTTCAAGTCTTACATGTAATCCTGTGGCACCAAAGTGAGACACACGCCTTATTTCTGCATCACACCAGGGAGGCTCTTGCGTACATGGTGTATGAGCTAGAAGACCTGTTCTGGGTCTGCATCTTAACTGTTTTCAAGAGGTCTATGTTATGTTGGTCCTTTTCTCCTTAAACCTATAGAGTAAGCCTAAGTAGTAAAATCTCACAGGGGAGAAAAACAGAGGCTGCTAAGTGGGAGCGGTTAGCTTGTTGAAAAGAATGACGTAATGACCATAGTAAAAGTCAGATACCTCTTCTAACTCAGTTCGCTGAAGTACTTTATGGGTTTGACTTGGGTGTATGTGGTAAAGATAAAGATGAGGCTATTTGCTTAAAGCTGTTTGATTTGGCAACAATGGAAATACAGAGTCTCTGGTCCTTACAGCACATTGAATGAATGCTGTACTTTCAAAAATACAGGTTTGTTTTTGTTTTTATAAAACAATTTTGTTTCTAATTATAAAATAATTAGTGGCTTTTTTTTCAGATAACAGAATATATTTTTCACAGAGTAAAATAAATAAAGCATTCCACCTCCATTATGATTGAATTTAGCTGTAGGCTTTGTTACTTATGATCTAGTTAAAATAGGAAAGACACAATACCATATATTAATTAATATTAGTATAACATCATATGTGTATGTGTGTTTCTCAGATGTTTCCAAAGGTTTGTGAAAATTTTGTTCACTTGGAATTTTCCAAGAAGAATGCCACTTGGGAAACTGTACACTTGATATCATTGTAATAACTGCCAAGGCAACACAAGGTTTGTTATCACAGTAAACCATCCTGTGAATGTGGTCGTCTTGGTTTTAATTTGTTCTGCCTGAGTGAAGTGAATTGCCGGCAAGATAGCTTGAAATTTATTTTAAAATGGAGAGTTATGAGCTTGAGAGATGGCTCCGATAAAGCATTTCCTGTGCAGGCATGACTTGAGCGCCAGGCATGCACGTGCAAGGCAGGTGGGCCCGGCAGCTACCTGTGATCCCGGCAGCTACCAGTGATCCCAGCGCCTGAGAGACAGAGAAGGGATCCCTAAGGCAAGCAGAGGGCTGGCACAACTAGCCAGAACCTGTTTTAATAAGTTAAATGGAGTGCGGCTGAGGAAGATATCCAATGTCAGTTTCCAGTCTCCACAGGCATGTCCACACACATGAGCACATTAATATGCCCACATGCATTCACACACACATAGATATTCAAAATTAATTCATTTAAATTGGGTCTGTTCGATGTGGTCTTTTCTTTGCCTTTGCCTTTCTTCATTTCAAATTGGAATTAAAAGAATTTTTAAAGTAAGTATTTAGGGAGTTAAAGAAGAGCTAAGTTGTAGTTACTCTGGATGTAAAATGTCTTCTGTTCATGAATAATCGACGAAGTCTTAGAGATGGGGCGTCCTACACATCAATTTATTGATTACTCTTCTAATTACTGTGTTAAGACCAATCAGAAATTAGCTCTTGTGAAGCCTTAATTATGATGCAAAATGATTATTGTGCCCGTCTCACAGAAAACCTGTGAAATTCTGTCCCTTATGTAAAGTGAGGGTCGTCCAACTTTGTGAACTGATCGCAACAGCAATAAAAGTGGGTCACCTTCGTCAGGTGAAAAAAAATGGCGGTACTGAGGCGTTTATAATAAAAAGTTAGACTTGTGAGGTGGCAGCATGGTGCCTTTTCAAGAACCATCCGGCAGTCAAGGCTTCCCAACTCCATTTCTGTTCCTTATTTCTAGAATTGCTCATAACGGCTGGTGTCTTCAGTGACGTGTGTTTTAATCCCCCTTTCACAGCCTTCCAGATGTATCCTGAAGCAGAAATTCTTGGGCGTGGGAAGTAATGAAAGACAAAGGAGATGGGAAGGGGATAAACTAAATCAAGTCACACATTTTAGGAGGAGGGAGGATAGGAATCATGACAAGAAAGCATTGTGGATTAGAATTCTAACCCCAGGTCAGCAAGGCCCAGTGATTAAGGAACAAAGTTGAAGCATGGGCAGGGCCGTGACGGCGTGGTGGCTGACCTCTCCCTGAGCACACTCAGTGTCCGAGGTGGGAGACTGGCGGGCATGTTCACTGACCTAAGATGATCCATAACGCTTCTCTTTGGGCTGCTGGGTGTGTACGTCAGAGAATAATTGTTCCCGTGGGAACTAATGGATCTCACTTCACCAGGAATTAGAACAGAGAGGGGACGGCGAGCGATCGGATGAAGAAAACGAAGAGAAGGAAGGGAGCAAAGAGAAAAACAAAGACGGCGATGGTGACGACGATGATGATGACGCAGAGCAAGAGGAGTATGATGAAGAGGAACAAGAGGAGGTAAAAGTCTGAGGACCGTAAGAGAACTGCTAACTAACCTCAGAGATTATCTATGGTCTGTAGTGTCAGTCAGCAAACAAAACCATGCCCGCAATCCTAGCAAACTCAAGAATGAGGCGGGAGGGGTTTGAGGAGCTGGGGCTGCATGGTAAGACCCTGTCACAAAAACAGAAACCCGAGTTTATAGAAACAGAAAACATCCTTAGCCTCTGGCATCGGTTGCTTGATGTGTAAGGATAACAATACCAAGTTAAAACCAGTAGATACAAGTAACTCATTGACAGTTTTTGCAGGTAAGGAATTAAGAAAACTGATGAGAATAGTGCTGTTCATACTTACCAACATAAACGTGTACGGTAGCAGTTGAGGTACTAAAGGGCTCAGGCGCACACGTCTAGAAGGAAATCCCTGCAGGGCCGTCATGTCTCAAATTCCCAAGTTCCGGTGGACAGAGGCAGTGTGGCGGCTGCTCAAGTGTTGGTGAACTCGGTTGCTTCGCTTCACTTTTAGATACAATGTGTCTCATTTTTCTTCTGTTTCTTGCCCCTTTTTGTGCTGTCGGTCATTCTCTTCTTTCTACTCTTTTGAGTATCAGCGTTCTTCAGGACTGTATTTAATGTACTGAATCTTTCCGGTTGCTGGCGTCCTTGCCCATAGTTACTTCACATCAGCTGGCTCCTTTTTCTTTGTTGCTTAGCATACAGTGATTTTTGACTTTGAAGTGTATGCTTGATTTCTGCTTGACCACGAGACTACGAGGATAAGAGATGATTCTCCCCTCATGGAGATTATTCTACAGAGGAGATAAACAAGAAAGGCAATAGTTATAATACAGTGAATAATTCTGTGGTGTAGAACAGGATGCTATAAAGCACAAACCTAATTTCAGTATTTGGGAGATGGAGTCAGGAGGATCAGGAGTTCAAGGCCAGCCTGAACCCCTGTGTCCCACAACAAAGTAAGATAACTTGTAAGATCTAGAGACCACTCGGCCGTTGGTCTCAGCAGGCTCTCCAAAACATGCCTGCATCAAGATTGCTAGCATCTCAGTGTGAACATTTGAGTCACTAAACATACTTAGAATAAGTACTCATGTCTAAAAGACAAGTGCTACTTGCTTGATTGGGAATGCCAGGGTGGGTTTCTCTTCCTTGCTTCGTGTGTGAGTTCATTTGCTTATATTCCCTTACACACAGGGAGCCAAGGCCTTGTTTACTAGGTGGCTTCATTTGCATGCTCTGCCAGTCAGCCCTCCCCTGGTACCAAGGCCTCAGGCTTCAGCTTGGTTTCTGGACATTTGTGGAATTCTTGGTATCAGAAGCTAGGACAACTTTATGGCGCTACAAAGGGATAGACTTGCAGAATTTAGGGAAGACAAAGTATTATAAAATATACAAATATACATATGCATTCTAGATGTTTAAAAAGAAAACCTATAAGATGAAGCTGGTATTCAGAAAGCTTTCTTTTGAGATTGTCATCTGTTTCCACTGTAAATAGTAGAGATGTGGAGATTTTGGGTAGGGTCAGGATTGAGAGAGGGTCTCACTATATATGTAGCCCAGGCTGGCCTTGAAGTCTGCAGCTCTTCCCTTCAGTCCTCTCAGGGATTACAAGTATGAGCCACCGTCCTCCTTCACTGCATAGCTAATCTTCCAGTGCTTTTTTTTCATATGTACAGCAGATCCCTGCCTGTCCACCCTCCCTGTCCTTCCATCCCCCGTCTACCCTGGGTCATAGTAAAACAAGCCCTTAGCACTGTCCTGTTCGTTTAATCCCTATGTATCTCAGTGTGGACACAAACTTAAGGGTTCTTTAACATCACAGGATCATTGCAATCCATATGATCCAGTATCTAACCACGTTTAAATTTTCTTGATAAAAATCTTTATTACAATCCATATAGAACCCACACACTGCAACTGGCTGAGACGTCTTCATCTGTGTTCAAATGGATTTGTGAAGTTTTGATAGAAGGCACACATATCTTTTGACTCATTTCCCGGCACGGTAGCCTTACTTAGCTAGAACTGAAACATTGCCAGAAGCTGAGAGGAATGTAGAAGAATGTAATGTGGTTTCCCATAGGTTGGGGTTGGAAGGAGATTGTATTTTGATAGGAAATGAAAGTCCCTCTGTTGTTGCCGTTGCACTGGTTCTGATGCCAAGTCAAGACTATTGACCACCAAGAAACCTATTTTCCATTGGTGGAATAAGTGATCAGTGTTTCAGCTCTTAAATCCTGAATCGCTCCACCAAGGAGTGCTTCCCCGGACAGTCCTGCTGGGATGGTGCTGCCCCCGGACAGCCCTGCTGGGATGGAAGCCTGGCCTTCTCTGTTCTCTTAGCTGGTTTGCACCTGAAACCACTGTGCAAACCACTGTTGCACTGTGAAAATGGTACTTAAAGATAGAGGCAGAAGTAGAAAAGTGAGAAAACTGCTTTTTAAAAGAACACTCACAAGCAAAGGCTTCCTATTCAAGTCTTCTCTGTTTTCTTTTTTCACTTCAGTTTGGTATTTATAAATTAAAGGGATGTTATTTTTGTATTGTATTCTTTTTTTTTTTTTTTTTTGATTTTTCGAGACAAGGTTTCTCTGTGTAGCTTTGCGCCTTTCCTGGAACTCGCTTGGGAGACCAGGCTGGCCTCAAACTCACAGAGATCCGCCTGGCTCTGCCTCCCGAGTGCTGGGATTAAAGGCGTGCGCCACCACCGCCCGGCTTGTATTGTATTCTTAAATGTTGCTAATTCACTTTATTGACTAAGGAATATATCTTTTCTCTTAGGAAAATGACTACATTAACTCCTACTTCGAAGATGGAGATGATTTTGGTGCAGACAGTGATGATAACATGGATGAAGCGACCTACTAGCCCTGGATTTTCTCTCTCTTATTCATACAGCTTCAAGCATTTGGATTGGCTTACTTTATTTCTGATAAGGATTAAGTCCATGTTTTCTGTTGTTCAGTGTTTCATTTGACAAAGTCTTACCAAGCTCTTCAGAAGCACTTTGCGTTTACACACGAGACCTTACCCCAGCACCTCCACCACCCCTCTGAATATGTAGTGCGGTTGTGGGGTTCTTTGGTCTTTATTTGGACTTGAATGTGCCTGAAGAGTTTTAGCATCACTCAGTGTGCTCATACTTGAAAAAGATCGCTCTTGCTTACCTGCTGGCCTTTGGTAAAACTGTTACTAGTCATGGTGGGTTTCTAGTGATACTGCACGTGGAGCACTTTAAAAACAAACTGGAAAATGGTTTCTCTTACCTGATATGTTCTATATTAGCACACTGTGACTGCATAGACTAACCTGAGTTCTTAACAAGGGCAGACTCAGGGGATGAGGGCTGGGTGGTAGGAAACACGTCGAAATAGGGATAGCAATGAAATAACTTTCAGTTTACATCTCAGCCAAAACAGAGGCTTTCACATGGATGGAAGGTTATAAAATGCTTGGCTTTGGGGATCACCCCATGCCTTACAGTGTGTGAATTAATGACTCCACTATATTAAGTTTGACATCTTCAGTTTGTTGGGTTTATGGAAAAAAATAACTGAGACATACTGTTTAATTCTCTGCTTTATGTAAGTGGAAATAAGTCCTGGTTGTATAAACTTCATGATAAAATGATGTTTGTGAATATGGTGAAGGACGGTGCCCTCGGTTATATTCCACAAGATTCAGAAACTGCAAGTCAATAATAGAATCATGGGAAATGAACTCAGGTCATTTTGAAATTACAATTGATTCTTCTTGTTTTAACTTACAGGGTGACTCCCTTGCAGTTTTTTGTGTGGTTTTTTGTTTTTTGTTTTTTTGAGACAGGGTTTTTCTGTGTAACAGTCCTGGCTGTCCTTGAACTCACTTTGTAGACCAGGCTGGCCTCAAACTCACAGAGATAGATCCACCTCCCGAGTGCTGGGATTAAAGGCGTGCGCCACGACCGCCCAACTCCCCTGCAGGAGAAAATATCCAGAACCCTTCAACCTCTAAGGACTTTTAACATGCCAAAGATTTAAGGAAATGCATATTATACATTTCAAAACTAATATATTTAGAATTATCTACTTAAAGGGGAAGAACCTGTTCTCCCCTTTGGGGAGACTTGTCATTTCCTACCTTCTGACCCAGAAACTGGAGCCCTGCTTTTTCTCTCAGGATCAAGATAACCTTGAAATTGAGCTTGAGTTTGTGTGCCTTAGTTTCTCCACTTGTAAAGTTTCCTATAAAAATTCTTTAAACACTAACCAGAATTTACAAATATGCCATCTTTTACCTTACAGAAACAATCATGTCTTAAATCTGATTTTTATCCTGTAAACAACCGTACTGTGGACTGTTAAGTTATAATTCGATTTTCCGATCTTGTATCTGTGTTAGAAACTTTAGTTAATTTGTACGGTCTGGAGAGATTCCAACATTCTTTTCTCAGGAGAAGGACCACTTTCAATGGCAATACTTCTTCAAATGCTTCCAGATGGGTGTGATGGCCCATGTCTTGTCTGCATAGTGCTGTACTGAACACATGTGACTTACATCACAGTTCCCAGGAGCTTATAAAAAATGTTTTGCGGTTCTAAGTGGAAACATGAAAAGTCTTTAAAACTCCAATGTGTTGGGAAACTTGCATGAAGTTTTTAGTAGTGATGGTAAATGCTGTTTCGGAATAACAGGTACTTTATTCCCTTACACTGAGCACTGGAGCCAAACATGTAGTTCACAGATGCTCTGTTTGATAGTTATTTCCTTCCTTCATTACACATCTACAGAAAACTGTTCAAATCAGGGAGATGCATTGACAGTAACTCCTCCCTAGTTTCCAGCTCATCTTCATGGTTGTGTTCCTGCCGAGGGGCGGGAAGCCCTGTGAGACAGGACTTATTCTGGGCACCTGGCATCTCCTTCCAGGATGTCCATCCCCCTTTGAAAGATCGGTTTACAACTTTAAACATACTGATTTCAGGTTGCTTGACTAGCATAAATGGTTTTCTTGGCTTAAGCTCTAAGACTGTGAAATTACTTTATAGAGATAACTTCTTAATAGTTAAAGTACTTCCTGGGACTGGACTGGTTGGTTAAAATATCTTTAACATTATCTTAACAAACTAGTTGCTACAATGCTGATTTTTCTGTATCTGTTTACACATACAAAGTTTAAAAAATAAAATTTTGGCCTTAATACTGAGATGGTTTACAGTGAACATTTATTTGGTAAAGAAAACTAGTTAATTCTGATTTTTCTCTGCTAAAGAAACATCATTTTTTAGCAGGGATGGTTGTTGAAAAAAACCCCACCACATACGACAAAAGAAAACTCTTGCCGTGAATTTGGCAGGGAGCATGCGCTCACTGTTTTCTTGAACAGTGTTGCTGGAAGACGCCAGAGCATCAGAGGATTGCTGGCCATCTTTCCATCCACACCTTCAGTGACAAGTGTCAGAGGAATTGTAAGCACAACTTCAAGGTCAAGTCGCTTTAAAATTGAAAGACAGCCGGGCGGTGGTGGCGCACACCTTTAATCCCAGCACTCAGGAGGCAGAGGCAGGCGGATCTATGTGAGTTCCAGGCCAGCCTGGTCTACATATGTATGTATATATACTTTGCATATGTGGTGTGCATCTAAGTGTTCGCATGTGTTTGCAGACCAAAGGCTAGGTAGTCTTCCTCTATTACTCTTCATTTTGAGGGGTCACCAATCCGCACTAAATTGTCTGGCCAGCAAGCCCAAGGGGTCTTGTCTCGGCCTCCCCTGCACAAGGATCACAGGTGTGCCTTCTTACTCGAGTGCTGGGAATCTGAACTCAGGTCCTCACGCCTGTGCAGCAAGCACTTTCCTGACTGAGCCATCTCCTGAGTCCCGAAGATTTATATTCTTGAAAAGCATTTTTGTTTTATAAAAAAATTATAATTTACATATAGAGCATCTCATGAGACTAACTCGGCTCTATAAGCATGGCCTGGACTTACCAAGTCTTATTTACCAGGAACACAATTCTCCATGGCCATTTATCTAACACTTGTTTTGTGTTCTACAAATAGTCCAGTGGACTTTGACTGTAACAAGTGGGAAATCTGAACGCATAAATGTGTGGCAATTTGAGTTTACACCCAGCTGTCAACTCCACAAACTACACCAAAGATTTGCCGTGGCAGGACATGTCCATTAGTGAAATAATGGCACAAACATCATGGAAATAACCAACCACTTAACTTTCTAGTTAAGATTTAAGCCCTGTTCCATTAGACGAAACTCACACTTGGTATCATTTTTGTGCCAAAAACCTACTGTGAAGACATGTCAGAGGTCCTAAGGGAGAACCTACTATTACGCTTGTAAATAGGTAGAATATTAAACTGACTCCTAATGACTCTCAAATCTCATCTGAGAAAGCTATTTGCAGTAAATGGTGATTAACTGGCCAAGGAATAGATACTAAGAGACTGTATTGCACACACCCTCCTCCTAAGGCTAAGGATCATCGAGGAAGTATAGCCTGAATCCTAATTTTTCTTAGTAATAAAATCCCAGAGTCAGCTACAGGGGTAAATGCTGAAAGATCAGAGACAAAAGAGCAAGCCACAGCCACCTCCTCGCCAACTCCTCAGCCGGGCAGAGGGAGGAAAGTAAGGTGGGAGGAGACAGGAGCTCACTCTTTCAGGCCGAGGAGTTGGCAAGGTAAGAGGTGGTGGCTGTGGCTTGCACTTTTGTCTCTGATCTTTCAGCCCTTACACCATAGCTGACTCCAGGCTTTCATTTTTAAGACCAATTAGGACTCGTGCTACAAGTAAGAGAAGGTGGAAAGATTCCAACAGCCAGGTGATGACTTGGAAACATCTGGTCAGAGCAGTGTGGCTACAGGTGTGAACTGTTGGGACAGCATGTACAAGATGTGTGCAGGCTCAAGCCAGATCAATCCCAGCATGGCAAGGGAAGTTGGTCACACAATCTTACCTCTCTAGCCATGAAGCAAATGGTAAGTGATAGCAGCCTAGAGAAGAGTTAGTTTCTGTCAGAATGTATCTCATGGTCATCAACCACTGGTCTTAATGTGTATATTAAAGGACACAAAGTTGGATGCATAAGGAAGAGGTGGATCTGGGAAGAGTTAGAAGTGTGTGTGAATATGAACAAAACACACACAAAACTTGAAACTCTTAAAGAACTAATGTGAAAAAATGTATTTCAAGTAGCATGAAAGAAGAAAATTAAATGTTTGCTTTATTCAATTACATTCAACAACTTCTTTTCAAATTAATAAAATAGAAACTTTATTAATATTTTTGCATATCCTTAAAATATGAAAAACAAGGCAAAAAGTTTAAAAACCAGTTTTACAGATGTACATGCTAACAATGGTTTAATACATTTGCAATTATATAAAATACATTATACAAAAGATTTATAGCTTTTGCATACATAAAATGAATTAAATAAAGCATCATATATTTCTATGATCTAACAGTGCAATATGCACATACTTAGAAAAAAATACTGATTTCCTGAGCAACAATGTTGTAATTCAAAATCAGAAAGAGTCCCATGATAATGCAGTGTTTAAATAACCCTAATTCTAACACGCTGAGACTGGCTCTCCACTTCTATTTCTAACCACAGCCTTCATCTTTCCAGTGAGATAATGTTAGATCTCACCGCCAAAAAGCTTAGTCCAGAAAAAAGCTTTTAACAACCAAACTCCACTGGAAAAGAAAACTTGAGATTGCATGCTCCTTCCTAATCCATAACATGGCCAGCAGACCGTAACTTGGCTTTGTTGAAAGGACAGTGATGATATTTAAGTAGGTATCCATTGGTTCAAAACAAACTCAACCACATCTAACTAGTCTTTAGCAAGTCAAGAATGTGTCCTAATATCAGGTTTTTCTTTACTTGCAATTCCAAATTTTTAAGTGAACTAGTATCAGTGACTATGACCCACTTCTGTTATGTTTATAACTGCATACACACAAATACACACACAAAAATTAAAGCCTCAAAGCAAATTCAAGTGAGGGCTTGAACATGATCCATAGTATCAAACAATGACAGTTGTGCTTATGTTGTCTAGAATACACTGACGTTTGCAGTTGCCAAAACTTTGCATACATTTGCAAATGTATATTTAATAGATTTTCAAAAATCTATGAAATGCTAAATTTTTTTAAAGATGAAAGCATAATCCTACATATAGAATTATATTTGATTAGTAACTCTAAAATACATAGGGAAAGGAAATTGTGTGGTTGTTTCCTAAGGATGTGTGTTGTATTTCCTTCAAAGAGGATGCTCAAGACAGAAATGATTTTAACCAGCAGGTATACCTCCTCCTTTAAACATAAGTTATCAAACCCTTGATTACAATTCCAAATAAAACCAGAAAAAAAAAGTCACCAACTCTCTCATTTTGTTGGATGTAAACAAAGTCCTTCAAAGGTTATGTTGCCTGTACTGCCCTCAAGTCTTCATTTTCTACCCTAAAATTTGATTTTTTTCAGCAGGCTTAATAAATATTATGTAAACTGGCTGTGTTAACACTGAGCATATTTACAGATCATGCTCATTTCAAAATGCACATGGCTGTTAAAACATTTAAAAATTATTTTAACTAAGATATACGAAGGGAATTGATTCACTATAACTTTCCTATTATTAAATACTTTAAAGGTAATTTTCTAAACTTCTCTGATATATGTAAGGGCTTTAATAAAATGACTGACTTCTGTGTCTTTTGTAGTGCTTTTTCTTCTCAAAGTATATAAACCTCAAATATAATAAATGTGTATTAATAATTCCTTGTATCAGGATTAGAATTTGATATACAAAATGCTTAAAAAGCTGAAACATTGATTTAGGAAATAATGTCCAGAAAGAGGTGATATATTTTAAGGTGTGAAGTTTATTATACAGAAAACATGCAATCCTAATTCTAACACCTGTACTGATATTTTAAAAACACATTTTAAAGTTAAACACTGAAATCAGTATACAAATGCTTCTTAGCCAAACTGGTTGTCTCACAGTAGACTTAGAAAATGTCACTATTAAGCCCTTTTGACTAATTCACACTTTGGCCTGTGTTTCTCAGTTTGATAGTGCATATTAGGTGCATTTAGATCATCTAAACAGGACATTTCTTTTGAAAAGCAGAGGTCAAGGGGCCACCAAATACAGCAATCTGTTTACTGCTAAAGTCAAAGTCCTGTTCACTCATTTTTTTCTCTGCAAGACATGAGAGGCAGATAGTACAAATCTGCTACTCCATGTTTACTTGTGTTTAAAAGAGAAGACAAAGTTACACAGCCTATGGAATGACAGCCTATGGAAGAAAATCTGACAATGTTTCAACTTCAATTGTAAAGTGTGTATGAACTCACGTAAAGTAACATTGTAAGGCAGGAAGTTAATTAAGGCATGTTACTATTTGTAACAGCAGTGATTAGTCACAGTATGTAAAGAGGAATTTGCTGAATATACTTTTCTGAATAACACTTCATCAAAGTGCTACAAAGTGCTTCCAAATATCAGATACAAGTATTTTTGTTTTGTTTTGTTTTTTTAAATGGTAAGTGAAAGTGAGGCTGGAGGGCTCCTCATAAAGCATTCCTTTTTTATGGACTAGGTCTTGACCTATTTCAGTGTCCTTGTGATCAAATGGTAAGTTTCCAACCCTAAGACATTATTTTGGGGTCTTAAAATCTATTTGTTAGCCTCTATTACAGAAATTATAAATTATGTTTCCATATCTGTTTCTACATTTGCTTTCATAGCATGTGCTAAAACATGTTTTTAAAGTTTCAAAATTGAAACCAGGCGATGGTGGTGCAAGACTTTAATCCCAGCACTCAGGAGACACAGCCAGCCTGGTCTACAGAGTGAGATCCAGGACAGGCACCAAAACTACATAGAGAAACCCTGTCTCAAAAGACAAAAAAACAAACAAACAAACAAACAAAAAAGTTTCAAAATTGAGTGTTAAGTACTTGGTATCATAATTTTAGAATCAAAACTAGTATTTTGGTGGTATGGTAGCAAATTTTCTTCAGCTGTTAAGCATTTGAAAAACTTGACATGAACAACCTTAAATTAAAAAATAATTTTTCAAAAAATAAATTTAAACACAACTAATCCTGAATAAGAAAAATGATAGCATTTTGCAAGTTAGAATTCTTAGACATACATTTAAATTAATTTCTGCTTTAAGAACTGATACAGCAGATGTATTCTGACCAGTCTCAATATAAAGAAGCACATGTGTGTGTTACAGACAATCCATCTGTAAAAGGCTTAGGGGTTCCCAGCATGTGAAAACAGCATCTTTGATGTCCCTAGATGCTGCCTTCGAAGCAGCTGTTGGCCATCTGTGACCTGCCGTATCCACAGGCACACATGCTCATCAACACTGACCAGAGCTCACTGCTACGTTCTGTGTTGAGCAGCAGGTGATTGTGAATCTTGCCTATATAGGTTGTGGTCATCTTGTTGACTAACATGTATTCCTTTTGTTGGACCAATTCCATTTTCCATTTCTCTGTGCTGTGATGGAGGTGTGAGTCCTGGATGCAAATGTGAAGAGCCCACTGTTGAATGGTGACTAACATCCACTTTAGCTAAAATTTCATAATAGAGCAAATAAAATACTGGTGTTATTATACCCACTATCAGCATTATCACCACAGCTGTCCACCAACCAATTCCCCAGTCTGCTCCGTAGTACGGGTCCTTTCTGTGAGTGCTTCTGCCATCCGGTTCAAAGCGGCTCTGCTGTGCTGTTAAGGCAGACACCACCTCGTTCAGGTTCTCCTTCTTGGTGTCTGTGCACTTCACTATCTGTTCTATGTCTCGATCCACTTCTTTCAGGAAGCTGCCGGCTGACTCAGTGGGAGGGAGACAGGCACCGGGGGTCACAGCTTCCCGCTCCGGAGCACACGTGACGGGTGGAGGATGCAAACCTTGTCTTCCTTTCAAAGGATGAAGAGTTTCAGTCAAAGAACTAAACTTTTTAACTGGAATTTTGATAGACCTAAGGGCAAAAAAATCTTGATCACTGATGAGATTGTTAACTCTTTTGATATCTGCTACCTGCAAAAAAAAGAAAAAAATGCAACATTCAACTGAATTCTAAAACTACACAAAACCTTCATCCACTCACTTACTTTGGAGAGAAAATAGTTGAATTTCCTTCTTACTATTAGTACTGGCACCACACCCAGATTTTAAATTTCCTTGTATATGAGAATCCTGAGCACTAAATTTATCCAGTGTTCGGAAATCTCCACAACTGTGTATTGTTACCTGGATCGCAGTAACTCCAGTTAATACTCAGATAGTTTGTTCTACTTTGTACATCATACAAATTTACCATGGGTAATGTATGTTGGCAAGCAATTTGTGAATAAACAATGACTGGTACTAATGAAATTGGAGTATCAGCACATTAACTTACCAGGTAAAAGGATGATATGTTAGCAAAACTAAAATGCCATCAACACTACAATGCACCATGATTCTAGTTTTCTCTCAGTAGGAAAAAGCTGCACCAGATATAATAAAGACATCTCTTTACCACTAGTTAGCAGTGTGCATACAGATTTTAGACACAGTGGCTTTTAGTGCCTGAGATGTGAATGATGTTCAACAGAGGTGAAGACAGACGTCTGAAACTCAAATGAGAGGACATGAGACCTGGACAGAGTCACTAGAAAATGTTCTGAGGGAAAACAGAGGAGAGTGCCCTGCACAACACCAACATTTGAGGGATACGTAAGAGAACTGAGAAAGAGTAGTCAGGAAGGCAGGATCACAGGGTGGTCGAGAACACATCTGTGAAGCACAATTGCCACTTTCTAGCTGTGTGTTTGAGGGTGAGCAGCCTTCAGCTCCTCCATTTCCATCCCTGTAAAATGTAGAGGGACACTCCCTGCATTAGAAGGCTGGTGTGAACACCAATGGGTTCGAATACATCAAGAGTACTTGAGTATCGATCTACACAGTGTCACACGATGTCAGCTTTTACTGAATGTTACGTAGCAGGAGACTCCAGTCTACAGTGTCAGTCAAGACGAGCGTTTACCAGGGAGCAGTGAACAGAATCAGATTAGCATCTGGACTTGGACAAATTCTCTTGTATTTTTGGATGATTGCGGTAGAGAACTATAGACTAACTAGGAGGGGAGAGAACAGAGGACTTGCTGCCTGTCTACTTTAGCCCATTTTGTCTTAAAGCAGGTGAAGCCCCGACACGTGACCTCACTCCATTTTACTTTCTCTTGCTTTACTGAGAACTACTAGGGACTCTGAATCGGCATCTAAGACTCTAGGCTACTTCTCTAAATATACCGAATAATGTTTTCTGGGTTACGCTAACTAACTTGGACACATTTAGGATTTCAGCCCCAGATCTTTCATTCTCCTCATCACTGTTTTGTAAGAAGCATATTTTCAATATAGCAATAACGACTGACGGTATAAGCAATGGTAAGTTCATTTGTAAGCTAATGTTTCTCTGCAGGCTGAGCGTTCGTCACAAGGGAGCACCATGAGCGACCCACTCTCCCCACATGGCCAGTGACTTCTCTGCTGTGTAAGTCATCAGCTGTCAGCATCCCTGTGTTGGTCCTCAGTGACTCTGCAGGAAAAGCCAAGTGCCCATCTCTCTACCTCATCAAAAATATGCCAATAAAAAGCTTCATTAATCTTTAAATTTAAAGCTATAATTTACTTGGACATACTATGAATAGCTGGATTACTCTGTCCTGAAAAAAATATAACATAGGACCTCACGGCCAAAGAATTTGGGTTTTTTTAATCCTATTTAAACATACATACATACATACATACATACATACTACATACATACATATGTACACTGACAGAGCAAATGTATAAAATGTGCTTTCTTACTGTAGAGTAGTATGACAAGTCACCAGTAAGGAGATTTCAAGTATAAAAAATATTTTATATTATGAAAAATTCTAGATAGAAACATTAAACAAGGAGAGCAAAGAATGATATAGAATTTCACTTTATTAAAAAGAGCTCTTGCCGGATAGTGGTGGCACACGCCTTTAGCACAGAGGCAGGTGGATCTCTGTGAGTTCAAGGCCAGCCTGGTACCAGGACAGGCTCCAAAGCTACACAAAGAAACCTTGTCTTGAAAAAAAACCGAACAAACAAAAAAAGAGCTCTCATGTTATCTGTTAAAACTAAAACAGGGCTGTAGGCGGCTGAGGGGTTAAATGCATGTGCTGCTCTTGCATAGGACCTGGGTTTGGTTTCCGGCACCCCTCTGGGCAGCTCACAACCACCTGTAACTCCAGCTCCAGGGGAGCCAATACCCTCTTCTAGCTGCCAATGAAGTAAGTCTATAAGGTTATAAAGGATATCCAAGATACGAAAAATGCAAGATACAGAATAATTCACAGTCTATGCCAATTAAAAAAAAATACAAAATCCTTTATCAGCCCCTAAATACTTATCTATATAGATAATTACAAGCACAAAAAGAAGGTATAGAAACACACAATTAGCAGAAATTCATGTAGTCACTTAAAATGTTAAAAAGGTCATGTCCACAGGCATGAAAGATCTCTGTACAAAGAAAAAAAAAAGTGAGGAAAAAGAAAAGGAAGGAAGTTGAGAAGACAAGAATGACTTCAATTCTGGTTGGGCTCATGAACAAATCATCTATTCTGGACTCCATTATGCAAAACTAAACTAAATTAACTCTTACCGTACAACAGTACTGAAGGGCTACTGCATTCAGAGTGTCTCCTTCCTGTATGTCTTTGGTTAGCAGAATGATGTCATCAAGCCTGTCTCTCGACGTACTTCTTCGAACCTTCTCCCTTCCTCTGGACCGAAGTTCATACACTTCAGCATCTTCTTCCAACAGGTCACTGTCTGTACAATTTCCAAAGGTATGTAGCTGGCCGCTGGCCTGAGTCCCTGGGAGGGAGACAGTTCGATTCTGGTTCCTCCCCGCCATGATGTTATAATCTGGAGGAAGAGAAGACAAGACCTTGGAATGTCACGGACCCATTTCATTATTTACATGCATCTTACAGTCTACATACTAATCTTTCCAATAATCATTGTTTTTAGTTGCGTGGTAAATTGAGGTTCAAGTTCTGTAACTGTGGCAGTGCATCCAACAAGCTGACAGTGGAGACAGCATGGGAAGGGGTCAGCTAACACAAGGCCACTCAGGACTCTTGTTCACCGAGATACTTCTACACAATCCCAGATTTATAGGTATATGCCACAAGTGTACAATACAAACATTTACAGACAACCATCAAGAGGAATTTCATTTTAAAACCATTATTTGGTACACATGTAATTTGGCCATTTACTAAAGACAAAAGTAGAGCTGAATATTGTGATGTTCTTGTGCTTGTTCCTTTCTCTATCCAAATTCAATCTGCCTTGTGCCCCTGAGATGGCTCAGTGGTTAGTGGTGCTTGCTGCCAAGCCTGACCACCTAAATTCATCTCTGTGACCCACAAGACCCACACGGTAGAAGGAAAGAACCAATGTCCACAAATTGTCCTCTGACCTCCAAATCCATGATATAAAAAAAATTATATGAGACAATCAATCTTGGCTGAATTTTTGGTACTGTACAACACAGATAATTTTCAACATTTTTCAGAGTTAATGAAATGATTTAGAGTTGCCAATGCTTAGAATGCTATTTCACTCAAATGTGAACACAAAATGCCAGATATTTATGGCCATTTCAGAAATTGTTCAAAATCTCAAGTCAAAGTCATTTAACACTTTCTCATAAAACCCATCAACAACTCTAACAGAAATCCTTTTTTTATTAATTAGTTAATTTATTTATGGAGTGTGTGCTGCAATGAGTAGATGTCAGAGGACAACTCCAGGTACTTGGTTCTCTCTTTCCACCATGTGGGTTCTAGGGATCGATCTCAGTTCACCAGGGGTGGCAGCAAGGACCTTTATACACTAAGTCCCTTTGCCGGTCCTCTAAAAAAATTTTTTTTCAACCAAACATCGTAATAATTACTATCCAAAATAATAATTAATTTGACACCTATATGCTGAGACATGAAGTAGAAAATGTGAACATCCTTGTTTTATAATGGAAGCATCCTGTTTCCATGGAGTGGGGAACTTTTTCCTGAGAGCTGTTGGTCAGCATCATGTGATCTGATGGCATACAATGCGCATGTGCACAACCCGCTGCAGAGCCTGCAGGACTGAGCGCTGCCAGGAATACCTCAGATGCCTGAGTGGTTGATTCTCAATGATTTTTGGCTCTTCTGCTCTCAGAACCCCTTTACTTTTGTCAGAGTTTTTGTAACCCCACATTCAGATGTGTGACCCCGGATGTGGGTTGAGACCCTGTTTTAAGAAGCTGTGATGTCTGGGTGTGGTGACACACACCTTTCATCCCAGCAATGGGAAAGCAAAGACAGGTAGATATCTCCATGAATCCACGGCCAGGCTGGTCTATCTACACAATGAGATTCAGTGTCAAATTTAAAAAACAAAATAAGCAGTGAGTCAATGAACCACATATCACAAACACATGGGGTAACTATATTCAAAACTAGAAAAATTGGGCTGGAGAGATGGCCCAGCGGTTAAGAGCACTGGCTGCTCTTCCAGAGGTCCTGAGTTCAATTCCCAGCAACCACATGGTGGCTCACAACCATCCTTATGAGATCTGGTGCCCTTCTGGCATGCAGGACACATGCAGGCAGAACACTATATACATAATAAATAAATAAATCTTTAAAAAAAATTGAAAAATTACTGTACTTTCTATATCAAACCATTAAGTTCTTACTTTAATACTATGAAGAAAATTAGAAAGTTCTGTTTAATTTCTTAAGAATTTTCAACTGTTTACAACTTGTAGCTCTGAAGGAATCAAAACATGTTTTATAGACACACACAATACTCCTATGAATTCAAACTTTTCTTGTTCTGCATTTGATTTCACAAGGGATTAAATATCTCTGCACTTCTAACTCACTGGATCTTGTTAAATTCAGAATTTATATGTATTACATATAGTTTAAGCTCTGGACCATGTTAAATTCAGAATTTATATTTATTACAGTACAGTCTATACTCACGGTTATAGGTCACAAGTTTGCTCCTGAACAGGGATGTTTCTTTGAAAGCTTTTATTTTAACTTAAAGTTTTCATTAGATTCAGTTTATACCCCATAAAGACGAATGGATGCTAGGCATTTATATTCACTTACACTTAAAAAAAAAAAAATCAACTGAGAACTGGGCTAAGAAATATTCATGAATGAACATCTCTCCTTTACTTCCAAAGTCATTATCAGCATGCCTTCATCAATTTGGTCCAACTCTCATTAAAAAGAAACAAGCACAAGATCCTAAAGAACGAATTTCACATACAGTAGTTTGGCCTCAATTTAATCATCTATGTGAGCGAGGATAGACATAAGAAGACAGGCTTTCACAGACAAAAACAAAACAAAAAACAAATAAACAAACACTTCAGTGTATCTCAAACGTGAAGCATCCATTCCTGAATATAGTACCGTTCCCTTAAGATACGGAAGACAAGAGGAGCTAGGCACAGGGGTGGGTGTGACTGTTGGCCTGTTAGTTTTCTTTGTCAATTAGACAGAAACTAGAGTCATCTGAGAAAAGGAAACTTCAGTTGAGAAAATGCCTCATGAGACTGGCCTGGAGATAAGTCTGTGGGGCATTTTCTGGGCTAATGACAGATGTGGGAGGGCCTAGTCTACTGTGGGTAGTGCCATCCTTAGGCAGGTGGTCCTAGGATGTTTAAGAAAGCAGGCCGAGGAAGCTATGGAAACCAAGTCAGTAAACAGCGTTCTTCCGTAAACTGAGTGCCTGCCTTAGCTTCCCTCAATGATGGACTGTAATGGGGATGTGTAAGCCAAAGAAACTCCTCCCCAAGTTGCTTTTGTTCATGGTCTTTATCACAGTAACTGAAAGCAAACCAGGTCAATTATAATGAATTCCTCTAAGACAGCAAAATCTAATGTTAACTACACAATCGTGTTATCTCGGTGAAGATCAGCTCTTGCAGCAAGCATAGAAAAGGAGTGCCCAGGAGAGGAAGAAACCATTAAAATGTTATGTCATGGAATCCTAGAATGCAAAATGAAGTCTAGAAGGATGTATTCCTGTTTTGGAGTCGATGGATGAGAAACAAGTTAAAAAAAAAAATGCAACGAAGTGGAGGTGGGGGTGGGAAGAAACAACAAAAACAACTGACTCCAAATTCATAGATGACAAAAGATTACAGTCTCTGTGAAAACATACCTGAGTTTCAAAAGATTTCAATTAATTAAATTTAGCCCTTAAATCCAGTTTCTGGGCTTGCTTTACAGCAACACTGTATTGCTTTAAAAATTCAAAGGTCTCTATTTAGATACTTATTAACTAATAGCTCTATACATTACTCACTTGATTCAATTGCTCCTACAGGTGCTACATTATTTATTGCCAAAAACTAACACCCCTAATTTGACAGCCCCAAACTAAAGAAAGCCCACACTTCACATCTCAGTAAGGCCTGTTTCTCCAAGGACAAGTTTTGTTTACACTTCTCCAGGTCTTATCTTTAAAAAGTAACAACAACAACAACAACAACAACAATCCCACATCTTTAATCTAGGGAATAGTGTCTGTCAGTCTTGTGGAATCAATCAGAAGCAAGCTGTATACAAACGTGTATTACCTGGGGAAAAACCTGTTTCGTGTTCTCAAAAGCCAACTATGATCAGAAAAGATTCCACACAGAGCAATGTATACATAGGTCGTTCTGTGGCCCTAGGCACGCTGTCCCTGACATTCTGAGTACAGCTATGTGAAATTTACTGAGTGATGCCTAAAAGCCAGTTGAGACAAAATTTACTGGCATCAATCTTTTTCCTCACGATAGGTTCCCAGCTAGGAATCGAAAGCGCATCTTCACGTACTAAGTCTCTTCCTCTAAAATGAAAGGGAAGCTGAATAAGCAACCTGGACATTCATATCTGACTAACCAAGAATTGGCTGTGCTGGTCTGTAATCCAAGGGCCAAGCTACACTTTGCCCCAGGCAGATAATAACATGATCAAACAACTAAAAATTAGAAAGTACAGAGTATCCGAGTCATCAGGCTCGGTTCTCTTCACCTCTCTAAATTCTCTATGGAATCTGGCTTCGTAGAACAAGAACAAGTTGCATGCTGACAAACGGCCCGAAAGTGATCATCAGCGGACACAAGGGAGCATGTTTTCATCCGCTCAGCCTATAACCGAAAGCGACCTCGCAAACCCCTAGGTACTACAGGGTAACTGCTACTGGGTGTTCGGTCTTGACCTTAGGCAGGGCGCGACAGACGACTCCTAGGGGACAACCCAGTTCAGCACTCGGGACAGAATCACCCGGGTCCTATCCACCAGGGCCAATTCTAAACCAAAGCGACGACTACAAAACTTCCTCCCTGTCCATTGCACTCCTTTATTTTTATTTTTCCTTTCCCTCCGGTCGTCCCCTCCACGGATTATTACATCTCTGATTTACAAGTCGCAGCATCAGGCTGGGACGCTACGGAGCAGATGCTGTGAGGACCGACC
>CABHPP010102233.1:1805-25472 GCA_902168425.1 Peromyscus attwateri
TCTCTCTCTCTCTCTCTCTCTCTCTCTCTCTCTCTCTCTCTCTCTCTTGAGTCAAGGTCTTACAAAGTAGCCCCAAAGAGACTAGGACTCTAGTCCAAATTGTTCTCAAATTTGTGATCCCTTTGCCTCAGCCTTCCAAGCGCTGGAATTACAGCCATGGGCCACTCTGTCCAGTTATGAGTTCCTCCTCTGTGTTGTGTTTGCTGAGAGCTCTGGGATGGATTCCAGGGCCTGTGCGTGCTTCGTTAACACTTCACCATTCACAGGAGCTCCAACTATTTCCTCTTCCCTGTGCGTGCTCTGTTAACACTTCACCATTCACAGGAGCTCCAACTATTTCCTCTTCCCTTTGCCTATGTTTCTCTTTCCCAGAAAGCAAGGTGTTATTCCAGAGCTACCCAGTTTCGTGAGAGGCCTGAGCTATGCTTTGCCTGACTCATCCCATTTCTTGTCCCACATGTAAACACTCAAGACTGGGAAGAAAGGACGGCCCGGTGCTCCTTCAGATTTTTTTTTTTTTCGAGACAGGGTTTCTCTGTGTAGTTTTGCGCCTTTCCTGGAACTCACTCTGTAGACCAGGCTGGCCTCGAACTCACAGAGATCTGCCTGCCTCTGCCTCCCGAGGGCTGGGATTAAAGGCGTGCGCCACCACCGCCTGGCTGTTCACTGACTTCTACACACTCAACCTGGCATGAATGTGCCTACATTCACCTCTCTGTCTCTCTGTCCATGTCTGTCTGTCTGTCTGTCTGTGTCTCTCTGTCTCTTATTCTTTCTTTCTCTTTCTTTCTCTCTCTCTCTCTCTCTCTCTCTCTCTCTCTCTCTCTCTCTCTCACACACACACACACACACACACACACACACACACCCCTCTATTTTTATCTATGTGTATCTACATCTCTATTTCCATTTCTGTATCATGAGATCAATGCCTGTATCTGTGTGTGTGTATATATCTTATATATTATTTATAATCTATTATCTGGCTATAGAGCAATTTACATTGCTCGTTCTTTTTTTTAAATTTTATTTTATAATTTAATTTAATTTTACATATCAGCCACAGATTCCCTTGTCCTCCCCCCTCCCACACCCTCCCCTTCCCCCCAGCCCACTCCCCATTCCCATCTCCTCCAGGGCAAAGGCTCCCCTGGGGATTCAGCTCAACCTGGTAGATTCAGTCCAGGCAGGTCCAGTCCCCTCCTCCCAGGCTGAGTGAATTGTCCCTGCATAAGCCCCAGGTTCCAAACAGCCAGCTCATGCACTGAGGACAGGTCCTGGTCCCACTGCCTAGATGCCTCCCAAACAGTTCAAGCTTATCAACTGTCTCACTTATCCAGAGGGTCTGATCCAGTTGGGGGCTCCTCAGCTATTGGTTCATAGTTCATGTGTTTCCATTCGTTTGGCTATTTGTCCCTGTGCTTTTTCCAATCTTGGTCTCAACAATTCTCGCTCATACAATCCTTCCTCTTTCTCGCCAACTGGACTCCTGGAGCTCCACCTGGGACCTGGCCGTGGATCTCTGCATCCGGTTCCCTCAGTTATTGGATGAGATTTCTATACATTGCTCATTCTTAGTCCTCAAAGCACACTAAACATTTTGGTGACACTTTTGTGTGTACAGTTTTCAGAGGTTCTGTGCATTGTGTGTACAGTATCTTCCATTTCTGACTTTTGCATCTCTTGCAATGGGTTCTCATAAACAGTATTCCCACTGGGTTTCTCCCAGGAAGCATGTATAGGGGACAGGTGTGGACCACTCAGGGAACTCAAGCTTGGTCTCTGGATCCCTTATCACAGCCAGTCATGGTGATTTCCTCTGCTAACAGAATATACTAACTGCCTGGATTCCTGTCCTAAAGGTGCTGCCCAGAACTCTTGCCATTCCCTTTGTTGAAGTCTCCAGGAACTTGGGGCTCCCTCCCATCCTGGTCCACTCTGATTTGGTGCTGACAAACTGGACCAAAAGGAACCCAGAAGGGTAAGGAGGGAGAGGATTCTTCCGATATCCCAGAAGTGGACTGAGATTCAGGCATGGGAAGACCTGGAACTTTAACTGTCCTCACAAAAAAGGCTCAGAGGCTTAGGGCTGATTGATAGTGAGCCGTGCATTCACGTTCATCATTTGCTTTATAGTTCCGATGAAAGAGTGAACACACACATTTAAAGCGCAGGCCTTTCTTCTTTGTGGGCTCTAAGTACGTTGGCCCCAGACGCTTTTTTGTGTTGGTTCCACTTCACATCTGGATTTCTCAACTTCAGCCTCCTGCATAATCACACTGTGCTGTTTTTTCTCAGCACATGCTTGGTGTACGGCCCCTTCTGCCCTCCCCTCAAGTCAGGTTAGGACTGGGTGTCAGGGAGGAGTGAGCAATATGGTTATGAATGAATGATTCTAGGTGTGTGGGATTCTGATTTGTGCCGTCCATCCCACCTAGTTTACACCATCTCACAGTTGAGCTGGGCACAGAAGCATTTGTCCACTGACTTTTACACAAACAACAAATCTGTGAAAATTTCATTTTCACACTCAAATTTGTTTTAGGTTGTAGACACAAGGCAACATTTACTTTTGTGATAAATTAAAACCACAAAGGAGAAACTGAGGCTGCATATAAAGAGACCTTTCTTGGAACGATGGTTGTAGGTAGCCATGGCTTGATCTTTGATCAACTATACAGTAATAAAAAAACTGGTATGCATGGAAAGCTATAGAATCTAGCTTAGAATTGGGATGGCTGAGATAATAAATATATGTGCATGGATTATTGTGGTGACTGTATTGTGTTGACTAAGCTGGGTTTCTTACCCAAGGCAAAAGGAGACAGGACGTTTAAAGGGAGAATGTGTCTGCTCTGGGGTGAGAAAGTCAAAAACAACCGGCCAGGGACGTGCTGGGTCCTGAGACACAGGTGCAGGCCTGGGGCTCCCCCGCAGTCCTTTTGGGTGAACGTATTCCTGACATCTTTTAAGATGTCAACATGGAGCTTGGTGCTTTGCAGAAATGAAAGAAATAGAAGGGAAGCATTCCCAAAGCAATTCAGTATTGAGACAGATCAGGACATCTAAAGACATCAGGTGTCTTTAGAATTCCAGGAGAACACAGCAGGGGAAGCCCGGCGAGGGGGCAGACGCTGATCTAAGGCGAGCCATAGCAGGTGGGTAGGGTTAGAGTCACTGACATGGGGATTGTGGGGAGGGACAGCTAAAGAGAAGCATGAAGGAATGTGTACCTGCTCAGACACAGGGCACTGGCGCTGTGAGCTGAGATCCAGGTCACGCTGTCACTCAGTGGCTCACTGTCCAATCACAACCCGTGGTGTTGTAGGCATGCGCTGATGTGTGCGTGTGTGTGTGTGTGTGTGTGTGTGTGTGTGTGTGTGTGTGTGTATGCATGGGCGTTGCCGATGAGTGTGTGAGTCTGGGTACTGGGGACCCCAAGAATGATTTCTGGTTCCCAACTGAGTTGTTCTTTTCTCTTTTTCTCTTTGTCATTGCCAATAACTGAAATGTGACCAGACCATGGGAAATCAGGTAGGTGTCCCGTCGGAACCCCTGTTCCCTTTAAAGGCTTATGATAAAACTAGAGGGGAATGTGTCAAGCTCTGTGGGCAGCAGCACAGCATCAGCTATCCAAGAACTCACGAAAATGCCAAGGAATGTGCTACAAACTCAATAGTCCCAGCGTTAGCTCCGAGGGAGGCAACCTTGGAGGGGTGAGGGGATTAATTTTTCTTAACCACATGTCCCTGTCGGTCTACAATAAAAAGTGCCGCCGTATCATAAAACAATGAATGTGTGACTCTGTGATGGAGCCTAACAGTCTCACAGGGATTTTTCATCTCTGACATCTACAAAGGACAGATGCAGGCAGGCAACGTGACAGGAGGGTCCCCTTGTAAACCCTTGTCCTCTGGTGGACTGGGGCCCTTGCCTCCTCAGAGGCTCTGCCTTCCCTGAGGAGCAAAGCTGGCCGGGAAGCCACTGCTACACCAAGCACACATCCCCCTCAACTCTGTGGAGAGTGTAGGTGGAAGGTGCCGACATCATTCCCCAAGCAAACACACCTCTGCTAGACAGACAGCAATGCGTGACTGCCATCTGCTTTGATGTTGCGAGGTTTGAGTCTTGGCTTTGCTCATGCTTGCTAGAGGTAAAGCAGATGCGTGGTACTACTTCTTCAGATTTGTTGATCGGGTCGGCTTGAATCTGATGGGAGATGTCAGGCTGATTAGAAATGACCCCTCTTGACAGTCTTCCAGCCCCAGCTCTGTGGCAGCATTTCATTCTAGGTTAGGACTCAAGCCGGGCACGGAGGCACACACCCATAATCTTCACACCTGGCAGGCAGGGGCAGGATGGTTGTGAATTTGAGGACAATATGCCATACATGGTGAGACCCTCCCTGCCTCACAAACAAAAAACACAAATAGAAAAAGGGGGGGAGGGCAGGGGAGGGTTAGGTTCATTTCTCAAACTATGCTGGATCTGGCCATGAACAATCGTTTATATGCCCCTAGATAAGAAGATAAGCTGCTTCACTTCCCTGAGCCACAATTTCAGTTCTGTAAAAGGGAACACAGGATTCAATTTGACCACTCTAGCTCTAAGACCCCTTAGCTTTCCACAAGAATGATGGGATCCTGAAAGACCAGAAACCTCTTGCTAAGAACTGTCCAACATGGTAGGTTCCCATGACTCTTCCACTGAGCCAAAGGTCAGTGATCCTCTAGGCCACGGTAAACACCCAGGGTCTTCAGGTCAGGGCAACTTGGCTCTAATCGACATGGTCTCCTCTTTTCCTGGTGGCCTCTTTCTCCTAGTAACCTGGAAACCATCGTCTCTTTCCCCGGGGGAGAGAGCCTGCGGGCCTTCATACTGGTGACGGTTTTGGTGGAGAAGGCAGCGGCGCCTGGCATTAAGGTATCTTCTTGCTTCACAGCCCCTCCATCTTCAGTCACGCACTCAATATCCCCTCCCTGTGGTGGGTTTCTCCGTATGGACAGACACAGGCCTTCTCCTACTTGGTGAAGTCTGAAGGAAGAGATCTGAGTTCTAGTCTCTGGTGTCAGCACCCGTTTAGCCTGGAGTGGGCCATTCCTCCATCTACACACAGGCATCATGTGCAGGGTGCAATGGACCTACTGTGCTAGCTGTCACAGCTCATGGTCCTGCAGAAGCTAGAGTCACATCAGTTAAAAAGAAAAAGGCTGTTCTATGAGAAGACAGAGAAAAGCACATCTATGCTTGAAGGATCAGGCAAACTTCCCTACAGAAATGTCAGCTGAGTTAAGACCTGAGGGTGTATGTGTGTGTGTGTGTGTGTGTGTGTGTGTGTGTGTGTGTGTGTGTGAATTTCTTGTAACTTTGCAGAGATAGAAGAAATGGTCTCTTCCAGATAGCAGGCATCATTGAGGTCACCCAGGTGACCCAGCCCTTGGGGGCTTCAAAATTCATTTCTTTTCCTTTAGGACCCACAGCTCCTAGCGGGGCAGAGTATAAGACAATAGACAATGAAGCGGAAACATTCATCGCTCATCCTTATCTCTAGATTAAGATGGATTTATGGCTTCATTGAATGCCTGCTGTTCAATAGAGTGTCCAGCCCTGATATAATTACTGCAGAATCTTCCACTCTCAAAAGTGAAAGCAGGAGCCGGAGTGTAGCTCCATGGTCCAGCAGGAACTCAGCCTGTGCAAGCCCTGGGTTCCAGGCACATGCGCACGGTGTTGTGAAATCCCGTGGTCACTTCAGTCCTCATCCATTAGTCTCGTCTGCTGGAAGATTCAGCATCTGACGGTAGTTCATCCGTCTAGCTGAGGAGATCAGTCTAAGACAAGGAGGGCTTCCGGGCTGATGGAGCCGAGAAACTGGGGAGTCTTTGGAACCTGTCCGATGTCACACAAGAGCTCTGCAGGGAGGATGTCCCAGCTGGGGAGGCCAGAGTAGAAGTGACCATGATATGGGAAACTCAAAAGGAACGAGAAAATATTAGCGTTGAGGGCCCTGACGTCATAGCTTGTGCTCCAGTGCTATGCCAGTGGTGTGGGCTGCTCCCCAGGGATCTGCCTGCTCTTCGGATTTTAACAGAAAGTAGTGAACTGAGAAAGTGCATCTCCTTCCTAGGCCCTGGTTCAGGGAGTGGAGGCCATTCTGCAACACAGCCAGGACACCCTGCTCCAGGCCCTGCAGCAGGTGAGGCTCTCCATCCAGGACATCACCAGAACCTTGGCCCAGATGCATGGTAAGAAGCCTGGGTAGAGCCTCCAGGGGCCTGGACCTGGGCGGGGCCCTAAGTGGATGATGGTACAGCTTTCCACAAGATGGCGCTATCGTTCTATCTTTGTTTAGCACAAACCAAACCAACTAGAGAATGATTTTTTTTTTTTCTTCAGGTGATTGAAACATTTTTGCAGAATTGTTTTGTATATTTTCCTGTGTGTGTGGGTAGTTTGCCTTCTTCAGGGTCCAGGCTGAGCTTTTGTGGAAGCCTGGGAGACTGGGTGGGTCACAAGGGGAATGCTGGTTGTGTTTCAGCTTCCGTGGTTAGCTTGCTGGAAGCAGGGCTGTCGGTGGAGGTGTCCGCAAGTCCCCCTGGATTCATCTGCTTTTCCTGTCTGTGGGTTCCGAGAGACCTGAACCTGGCTTTAGAATTCTGTGACCAGTGCTGGCAGGAGCTGCCGAAGGAAGGAGTAACTGGTGCCCCCTTCCCTGATGGCTAACTCTGGTTCTGGAGGGGCAAAACAATTTTCATTAACACAGAAATCTACCATTTCTGGGCATTTCTGGGCATTTAAGGCAGTTTCGAGGGAAGAGTGTGGTCCCTTCATGTGAGAAACAGGCTCAAACACTCTTTTCCCTGAGTCTTGACTTCATGTAAGGAAGATTCTGGGCAGTAGTGTCCACAGGGCACAGGGTGGGAAGGAAAAGGTGTAATGTGGCCACCTTACGCCGAATAAACGTGGTCATCCCAGGCTCTGTGATGTCCCCTGAGGTCACAGGATTACGTATTTCTTGTCCACTTCCCATTCTTTGGATTTAACCTTAAAGCTCTCATGGATGTATCATTTCATTCCCCCAAATGCTCCCCAGTTGGTAACACGCACAGCAGCTTTGCCAAGACAGCCTGGGGTCATTCCTCTTAAGTGTCTCCAGATCCTAAGTTGAACACTGAACTAGTTGGGAAGGTTCTGAGGCTCTCCAGTGAGTCACACTGTGTGCACGTAGTGTCTAACACAAGTTTCCCCAACGCTAGTTTTTGACCATGTTACAAGCCCAGAAAGACCTTCACGATCCCCTGAAAGAGTCCTGAGAATCTGGGGAGCTCCCAGATGTACCCTTTGTACCCCATTTGATCCCAAGACAAATTTCCCCAAGCAATGGAATTTTCAAGGTTCTATGACTAGCTGTATCCACATACATGGGGAAGGAGGGGAACGTGTCTCCACACTTTTCAAAGATGGCAACAGCACCCTCCATACCACCCCATGAGCCCCTCACAGTGCGGGCGGGCGGGCACTCCTCTCATCTCAGGATGGAGGATGTGTCCTGGCCTCCGACATTCCTCCAACCAAAAGAGCAGTAAGGAGAACAGGAAAGCCAGAAATGGCCAGCGAGTTCCCATCTTGAGAGCTGAGACACCGTGTGAAACCCAATGCTCCTAACTTAAGCAAGCGGCCTGGGTTTACTCTTTCCCTAGGCACATCCTTCCTTCCCAAGCAGGCAGGTCCATAAAAATGCCTTTTGTGGACATCAGAGGCCCAGTGCACTGCAAGCCAAGTCCCCAGGCCTTTGCCCAACTTCATAGTTGTTGTACACAGTGCTCACAAACAGCTAAAACAATAAAACCAGACCGCTGTTTTCATAATCCAACTCCCCATGAGGCCACCCCAGTACTAAACACATCTGCCACGGCCATCTGCTGTCACTTGCCTCAGTTTGGCACCGTGTACCCGTGTGACTGTCTTTGGAGGATGTCTTACCTATAGGGCCCACCTGGGTGGGAATTTTGGGATCTGTTGGACAGCCAAAATATTTTCAGGGTGTCAAGTATTTAAACCGCTTCCAGGCATAATTCTATAGCTTGTTAGCAGGTCGTGCCCCTAAGAGTCAATTCACCCTTAGGAAGTTCAAGGTACTTATTTCTCTCCAGAAAGTAATGTATTTCTTGTCCTTCCTTCGGAGTCAACAGAAGGTCTGGCTTCAGCCTGACTCACTTAACAATTTTTTCTTTTAAGCGCCTGGGGAGATGCTCCCATGTAAAGCAATGGCTAAAGGATTTGAGTCTCTGTGGTAGTTTGAATGTAACTGGCCCCCATAAGCTCATGGGGAGTGTCACTAGTAGGAGGTGTGGCTTTGTTGGAGTTATGTGGCGTTGTTGGAGGAAGTGTGTGACTGAGGGGGTAGGCTTTGAGGTCTTGTATATGCTCAAGCCACACCCAGTGCCTTGGACTACTTCCTGTTGCCTGCCAGTCAGCTCCTTCTCCAGCAACCTGTCTACCATATTGATGATAATGGACTAAACCTCAGAAACTGTAAGCCACCCCAATTAAATGTTTTTCCTTTATAAGAGTTGCCGTGGTCATGGTGTCTCTTCACAGCAATAGAAACCCTAACTAAAACAGTCTCCATCCCCAGTACCCAAGCAAACATCTGGGAGTGTGGTCACATCTGTAATCCTAGTGTTGGGGAGGGGGAATGGGAGGATCCTGGAGCTCATGGCAGCCAGTGTAGTAGAATCAATGAGCTGTACTCTCAATGAGAGACTCTGTCTCAAAGGGGTGTGTGTGGGGGAGACACCCAACATTGACCTCTGGCCTTCACACATTATGCACACACAAAACACAGGCATACACACACAGAGGTAGAATTTTTCTTTTAATAGGAGTGAGACATGAAATGTTCCCCTCTGATCGTGTGTAATGATGCCCTCTGAGGAGGGAGGCGGGGTGGGGCTGGACTGTGAGCCTTTGCTGCCTGGCTCTTCTGATTTGGTCATTTAATTTTGTCAAAGGACTTTTCAGTTTTGGTTTGTAAACTTATTTTTTTTCTAAACCCATATGGAAAATTATCACCTGGAAATTCCCTGTTAGCTTAACTCATGTTTCTGTTTCTAAAGTTGGCCTTCACTGGTGGATTAGTTACTTAAGCAATCTGCATGTACCCAAACTATGTAAGCTGCTTCCTTAAATCCAGTTTTATTTACTCCTTAAACCCATTTTTTTTAATCATGTTGAAGCATCAGGTGTGAAAACATATACCCACTGTTCGGGTTAATTTTTTTTTTCAACTTGACTCAAACTAGGTTCACCTGAGATGAGGACCCTCAATTGAGAAAAACATCTTCATCAAATTGCCTGGGAGCAAGTCTATAGGGAATTTTCTTGATTAATGATGGACGTGAGAGAGCCCAGTCCACTGTAGGTGGTGGGGCCTGGCTGCTTTAAGAAATCGGGCCGAGCAAGCCATAAGGAGCTAGCCTATAAGCAGCACTCTCCCGTGGCTTCTGCTTCAGTTCCTGCCGCCAGGTTCCTGCCCCGACTTTCCCTGGTGACGGAATACAAGCTATAAGATGAAATAAACCCTTCTCCTCCCCAAGTTGCTTTTGGTCAGGGTCACAGCAAGGATAACAATACACATCATACCCAAGGCAGCTCTCAGTGCACTGAAGATTTTTTAATTCTAACAGACGACTTCTAAGGGGAACAATGTATCAAACTACCTAAACACATGCCAGCTGTAGGTTTTTGTTTTGTTTTCTGCCTTGCTGGGGATGGCGCGCAGGCCCTTGAGCATGCTCAGTAGGTACTCGTGCCCGTCATCGCCGGCATCCACAGCTCTCTCTGATTTGGTTAGCTTTGATTTGCCCACGTATGCTCAACCTTCCTCGCCCTGCTCTCTCCCGCACATATTTATTTGCCCCATTCTGGTTTCCTTTCTCTGGCTGTCAGAAGACCCTTGTGCAAAAGCAGCCTGGGGAGGAAGGGGGTTATTTGGCTTATGCTTCCAGGTCACAGGCTATTACTGAGGGAAGTCAGCAGGAACTATAAAAGACACAGCTTACTACCTTGTTCTTACGTTTACTGTCCGCTACCTTTCTTCCACAGCCCAGGTCCACCTGCCCGTGGATGAAGCCCCTCCCACATCAATTAGCAATCAAGAAATAACCCACCTCGCCCCTGCCATGGGCCCACAGGCCAGTCTGTTGGGGGAAATATCCCAGCTCAGACTCTTTCAGATACCTCAGGGCTATGTCAAGGTGACAGCTGAAGCTAACCAGGAGCTCCCTTTAGGATTTCTTTAAGACGTATCTGCTGATAGATTAGAAGATGCCAAGCTCTGTTGCCCGAAAACTGCCTCCTTCCTCTCCAGGACTGGAATAATATTTTCGTAGCAACCAAATCTTTTCAGGCAGAGCATGTCTGTACGTGGTCTTCTGGCTCCAGTGTTTGAGGCCTGAGCTGTGGTTACTCTGTCTTCTCCTCCTGGCTGCTTGTATCCACTTCGTCGCTATTTCTTGATTCTTATTTCTGTTTGTCCACTCATTCTTAATGGTTGTCATGTTATCTTGTGCATTTGATTTTTTTTAAATCACGCCATGATGATTATTCATAAAATATCATCTGTAAGCCAGTCCTTAAGAAGGAGGAAGAGAACGTTTGTACTCCATTCTTCTTGGTTCCTGGAGATGCTAAACTACACCAAGTCACCTTGGAAACTGAGGTCCAAGGACCCATCAGGCAATTACATTTGGACTGAACATCTGCATCATACAACCCCAATTTTCCAGGGACAGATAATTTTAATTTTGCTTTGTTCTGTATCAAGGTCACTTTCACTTTGTTGTGTGTGGCAAGCTGGGCAAGCTGGGGCTGCTTCACACTGAAGGTGGAGGCATCAGCACTGGCAGATGCCAAGTTAATGCCAGAGGGCATGGGGTGAAATTTACCCCTAAACTAAGCCCAAGACCTTCCTCTGGCCGCATCACCCAGAGCCAAAGCCTGTCGGGATTGGCAAGCGTGTTCCCCACAGAACTACCTTCCTGTTTGGTTTTGTATTTTCCTGGTGGTTCCTGGACTCCTTCATGGCTCTTTGGCTACTTTCTGGTCCTTTCTTTGTTTGTTTGTTTGTTTCTTTGTTTGTTTGTTTCTTTGTTTGTTTGTTTCTTTGTTTGTTTGTTTCTTTGTTTGTTTCTTTTTGTTTCTTTGTTTCTTTCTTTCTTTCTTTGTTTCTTTCTTTCTTTGTTTCTTTGTTTCTTCCTTCCTTCCTTTCTTTCTTTCTTTCTTTCTTTCTTTCTTTCTTTCTTTCTTTCTTTCTTTCTTTCTTTCTTTCTTTCTTTTTCTTTCTTTCTTTTTTTCTTAACTTTAGCAAGAACCCCCGCATTGTTTTTCAGTGGCTAGAGGCAACAACACCTCACCACCACACTTAACTGGAATTGCTTTCTTGAATACTGTTTACATCCGTTCCTTTGATTGACACCATCATGTCTCTTGCCTGGCCTCAGTAGCATCCTTGCAAACCTCCTCCCTCACCTGTGTCATGGGCTCTGATTCATGGACCACACAGTGGCTCAAGGAAGGTTTTACAGCCCCGTCAGACTGAAGCCCTTTTCTTCTTAGATTCTTAGCAGGTGCTGGCCAGTCCTCTACAGTGACCTCCAACCACAGGAGGCACGTGGACCCCTTACATTCAGTAGGGTGGCTGCTAACTACACGTGCTACGAATAAGATTTGTTTAGTGCCTTTTGCAAGCAAAAACTCTTAACTGAAATATGGCCACAGAACTGTTCATGAGCTCTTACCTAAGAAATTTATTCAGTAAAAAAGCAGGTTGGAAATATAGTTGCCCATATTTTCTTCTAAAGTTGTTATTGTTTTATACTTAAGTTCTTAATTCATCTATTATTATCATCTGTATATACTATAAGATGGGAAATGAATTCAATTCCCTCCTGTCTCTGATTAGATTTTCTCATAGGAACAGGTTTGCTTTAGGGTCTCTGCTCTGTTCTCCTCTGGATTTGTCTTCCTCTGGTCCCCGTGCCTTCAGATTCTTCTTCATTCTCTCAGGAACATTTTCCACCCAGGTTTTCTCCTTCAGGAGCCCATCCCTTGTCTCTCACGTGAACTGTAGAATCACCCTATCAGGTACCACAAAAACAAACAAACAAACAAACAAACAAACAACCCTCTGTTGGGACTTGGCTCAAGCTTATCAAATATGCACTGTGATATTATATCCAGCTTCTGTCTTGGAAGGAAAGCAGGTGGAAAGGTAGGAAGCAGCATAAAATATAAGCCAGTGTTTCCTGATGACCCTTCTAAATCAATTGTCACTGTTGCTGGGTAGTCTTCTCTGTCACATGCTTGAAATAGCTCCCGATGCAGGGACTCCTCTCTCAATTCCTATCTTCATTGAACATCGAGTTTCCCTGTGTGTGAACATGTTGTATGAGTCTGTGTTTTCATGTACACGTCTACTTGAGTTTCTTTCAAGGTGAGGCATACTAATATGCCTATATTCTGCTTTATTAATAGTTATTTGCAATTTTGTGTTTAGCAAAGGTATCTTTTTATTTAATTAATCTCTGTTTGTTTCTAACTAATGGAATGAAACCAGTATTTGAACATTAACTTGGAATCTAACACTTTGGTAAACATTGTCAGGTTATCTGGTGTCTATGTGGAAATCCTACTGAGAAGTATGCTTAGGTTCATCATTAATTCTTTTTTTCTATTTATTGAAAATAGGTATTTTTCCCTCACACAATATATCTGATTACAGTTTTTCCTCCCTCTTCTCCTCCCAATTCTCCCCAACCCTCCCTCCCATCCAGATCTATCCCCTTTCTGTGTCTCATTAGAAAACAAACAGGCTTCTATGGGGGTAATAATAACACAAAACAAAAACTATCAGATTGGAGTTGGACAAGACAGACAGATGGAAAAGAACCTGAGAAAAGACACAAAATCAAATATAGATGCAGAGAGCAACTAGTCACATGCTCAGGAATACCATAAAAACACTATGCTGGGAACCATAGTATACACACAAAGGACCTGTAGGGTGAAAAAGAGAAGGAGGAGGAGGGGGAAGAGGAGGAGGAGGGGGAAGAGGAGGAGGAAGGGGGGGAAGGGGGAGGAAGAAGAAGAAGAAAAAAAGATGAAGAAGATGAAGAAGAAGAAGAAGAAGAAGAAGAAGAAGAAGAAGAAGAAGAAGAAGACACGTGTACGTGTGTGTGTGTGTGTGTGTGTGTGTGTGTGTGTGTGTCTGGCTAGTTTTATGTCAACTTGACATAAGCTAAAGTGAGAAAAGGGAACCTCAATTAAGAAAATGCCTCCATAAGATCTGACTGCAGGCAAGCCTGTAGGGCATTTCCTTAATTAGTGATTGATGGGAGAGGGCCCGGCCCATTGTGGGTGGTGCCATCCCTGGGCTGGTGGTCCTAGGTTCTATAAGAAACCAGGCTGAGCAAGCCATGAGGAGCAAACTAGTAAGCAGCACCCCTCCGTGGCCTCTGCATCAGTTCCTGCCTCCAGGTTCCTGCCCTGTTTGAGTTCCTGTCCTGACTTCCTGCAACCCCCTTAGAGAAAATTAAGTTTTCATTTGTAAGTGGTTATCAATTGGAGACAGCCTTTGGGTTAGGGATGGGGGCTTGTGTCCACTTCTCCTCTCAGCTCTAGGACCCCATCTGGTGCAGACCCACGCAGGTCCTGAACATGCTGCCTCAGTCTGTGTGAGTTCACATGTGTCAATCCTATCGATTTAGAGGGCCTTGTTTCCTTGGTGTCCTCCATCCCCTCTGGCTCTTACACTCTTTCTGCCTCCTCTTCAACAGGGTGCCCTCAGCCCTGAAGAAGAGAGATTTGATGTAGACATCAAATCCATTTAGAGCTGAGTGTTCCAAGGTCTTTCACTCTTTGCACAATGTCTGGCCATGGGTCTCTGTATTTGTTCCCATTTGCTGCAGAAGGAAGCTTCTCTGAGGATGGCTGAGCAAGACACTGATCTATGGGTACAGCAGCATGCCATTCATCATTTTATTGCTAAGATTTTTTTTTTTATTTTTTAGACCAGTATTATTTGATTTTTCTCTAGGTCCCTGAGCTATGTAGTTTCAGGTTCTTGGTTACCCAAGCAATATTGGTTATGGGTTCCTTTTGTGGAGTGGGCCTTGAGTCAAATCAGATATTGGTTAGTTGCACCCACAAACTTAGTGCCATGATTGTAGTACCGTATCTTGCAGGCATGACACATTGTAGATGAAATGGCTTGTGGCTGGCTTGTTTATGGTTCTCCTTTGGTAGAGCACAGAGTGCCTCCCTGTACCAAAGAAGCTGGCACATAGGGGTGAAGGCTCTATGTAGACACCAGCTTGACTTCTCCATGTTCACTGAGGTGTATAGGTGCTGTCCTCAGCAATGGGGGACTTGTCAGTTTATAGAGAGCAGCCTGTAGTCTTGGCAACAACCTGGGTTGTTTGGGAGTTCCCATGGGATCTCTTTGGCCAACAACTCAACCCAATCACTGTACTGGAGGCTTTATTTGATAACAAGAGGTGTCCGCTTGGGGTTCTGTGTCCCCCATTGTTTGGTGATTTTATTGAGATCACTTTCATGTATATATATATTTTAGGAAGCTTCTATTATATTAGGCTTCTAAACTACCCCTCAAATGGCCCTTAATTTTAACTATCTCTCTCTGTATTCCCTCCCTCACCCTCCTTTTCCCTCCCCATCCTCACTTGATTCTCCTGTTCTAGACCCCTCCCCCATTCATCTTTAATTATCTATTCTATTTAGTCCCCTGCTCTGTACCTAATCTGCGGTTCTACTGATTGTAGCTTGGTTACCACTGACTTATCAGCTAATATCCACCTATAAGTGAATGCATACTATATTTATCTTTCTGGGTCTGGGTTACCTCACTCAGGATGATTGTTTTCTAGTTCCATCTACTTACCTGTGAATTTCATAGTTTCAGTTTTTTTAAACAACTGAGTAATATTCCATTGCACAAATGCACCACATTTTCTTTATTCATTCATCTGTTGAAGGACATCTGGGTTCTTTCCAATTTCTGGCTATTATGAATAGAGCAACAATAAACATTGTTAAGCCAGTGTCCTTGTGGTAGGATGAAGTGTCCTTTGGGTGTATGTCCAAGAGTGGATCTTGAGGTCAATCAATATGTGATTTAATGCTTAGTAGTGTTTCTTTTATGAACTTGGGTGTCCTTGTGTTTGGTACACAGATGCTGAGAATTGCAATATCCTTATGGTGGATTTTTTTTTCCTTTCAGTAATGTTATTTCCTATCTCTTCTGATTAGTTTTGATTTGAAGTTTAGTTTGTCAGATATTAAAATGTCCACAGCAGCTTTCTTCTTAGGTCCTTCTTTCACAAATCACTTTTAAAATATCCACTGAATATATTTTACATTTTCATGTAAATCCTGTTGTATCTATCACAATGATCACTTGGCTTTACCTTTAATACATGAAGTTGTGTAAAATAGTAATTCAGTACACACTATTACTTCCTCTGCAAGGAGCTATAAATATACTTAACAATATGGATGAGAGAGAACACCAGTACCCAGGGGAGGCCCCAGACAACAATCTAGCACATGGGACATAGTCACACTTGAGATGAGAGAGTATGGCCACACGGAGGAGTGTCTCAAAACATTGAGGCTGTACCATCCCAGGTCTTGCAGGCTACAGAGAAAACGGACAGGGAGAAGGGACAAAGAACTGGACTCTATGTGTGATAAGAGAAAAGGGAAGTGATTGGAAGGGTGTGTTATTAGTTAAACTTTATCAAAGGATGTTTCTTTTTCTCTCAGAAACAAAGAACTGTAAGGTAAATGTGGACTAGTTTCCAGAAGGCAGAGGACCTCAGTAATGTAGTGAGATCAACCTTTCAAAGCTGATCAAAGACGTTTGGAATTTATATAGCCATGATGGCACGCTTTCCTAGGTAGGAGGCCATACAGAACAGAATCCACCCTTCCCAAGCATGGCTGCCCATGCTGGCCAATGCCGCTTGGGGCTAATAGCCTTGTTGACCTGCAGTGACAACCCCTGGGAAGCCCTCGGCTGACACAGGAACTTCTGGACATTGGTCACCTGCTTTTCCTTTCTTAGCTTACCATATTCTCTAACACGTCATGTCTGTTTAAAATATTATTTTCTAAAAGGATAGTCTTAATCTCTTAGTGGTGGTGGTGAAGTGCAGAAAGCCGAAATACTGCAAACAGAGGAGGCCGGCATAAGGAATGGATTAACAGCCCTGGGAGGGCCCGTGCCCTCTGCACGGGAACATTCCATCTGTGCTTGTTGCTTCCATCCTGGGCTCTGCATAGATCAGATAGGGGTGGAGGAGACCCAGGAAAGCAGAAGGGTCCTGTGGCCAATTGCGTTTTGCCTGTGGTAAAGTTCACATTTGATTGTTTTCCAGATTATGTAGACCCAGACATATTTTACACAGTCATCCGGCTCTTCCTCTCCGGGTAAGTACAGTCCAGTTGGTTTCCTGCCTGAGAGCTCTGTACAGTTTCCCAAACTGGTGTGAGGACAGACAGACAGAAGCTTCCTAAAGTAAGAAATATAGCAAGTGACCGAAGCTGGCAGTCACCGCCTGGGTCCACTCTAGGAGGATGGACCCCAGGCACCATCAGAAGGAAAAGGGCTCCAAGCCTGGGTACTTACGTGCAAAGGGATCGTCATTAGCCACCGGACTGGAGCCTTGGATCCTCTTAGAAGCCAACTTGATGTCAGGGACAAAAAAATAAAAGACAGGAGTAGGGAGAGAGGTGTGGAGGGGAAGAAGAGGAGGAGGAGGAGAGAGGAGAGTGAAAGGGGTAGAGCAGAGGAAGGCCAGAAAGTAATAGTCACATTTTTCCCCTTTGCCCTTTGACCTTATGAGGGCATAGCATCCAGGGACCCATCTGGAAGCCAGGGTCCAGGTCTTCACCTGACTGAACCATCACTGCCCTGCTCTTAGAGTCCCTGGCCTTCAGAGTTGTGGGGATACAGTTTGGTTGTTTTGCTGTGTGGTCGCAGGAATAGTCCAAGGCCCTTGCTAGGCCATTCTTCACTGATTCTGGGTACCCTTGTTTTGTCTCATGGCTATATGATGCCCCACCTCTCTGTCTCTCTCTGTCTCTCTGTCTCTCTGTCTCTCTGTCTCTGCCTCTGTCTCTCTCTCTCTCTCCCTCTCTTTCTGTCTCCCTCCCCTTCCCCTCTTCTCTCTCTCTCCCTCTCTCTCTCTCTCTCTCTCTCTCTCTCTCTCTCTCTCTCCCTCTCTCTTTCTCTACACACACACACACACACACACACACACACACACACACACACACACACTCATATTGAGCACATTTCTTCTCCCAGTTATTTCTACCTTGACATACCTTAATCAGATTGTCATCCAATTCACCAACTACCAGAGTTGAGTCACTTTCGAATGTTTGTGTCTTGTTGACTTGGAGGGGCATGGGATGCTGTTGAGAGGAAGACTCTAAGCTGTGCCTGGACTCTGCAAGAGACAGACCAAATGCTAAATCTATTATTGCCATGTCCTATTGGGAGACAAACGAAATAGATGCATATGTAATGCACTTCCTTTAATATTGAGAGCTGTGGGACACTTTAAGAGGGGGTCTGGCTTGGGTGGTGAATTGTAAAGATTAGAAACAAGAAGATTTCCAGAGAGTAACTTGAGCGAAATACAGAGGCAAATGAGCTACAGGAACATAAAATGTGGATTCTAACCAGCCCCGAAGGCCGTGTGTTGAAGGCTTGGCTGCCAGCCTATGGTGCTAATGAGAAGTTATGGAAGCGCAGGAGGTAGAAACTCCTGGAGGGAAATTATGCCCTTGAAGGGCTTGGGAGACCCCAGCACCCAGGTCATCAGCCTTGCTCTTCCATGTTCTCTCCACCATGATATGTCCCTCAGCCACGGCCAAAGCGATAAGATCAAAGGTCCAAGGACCAAACCTCTAACCACACCACAACAGCTTCACATTCTGATAGGCTGATTCTTTCAAGTGTTTCCCCATGGCAACAGTTTGGATCTAAGAAGTAACATAGGCCTCTTTTTTTTAATGAGACCCTACAGCAAGCGTATACCAGATCCGGTCAGTGAGTCAGGCCTTCCAGGCTTTTCCCTGCTTTGAAGCTCCTGTCAGCTCTCTGTAGTGGTATACAACACCACCATGTGTTCAGCAGCTTTAAATACCTGTCTGTTCCCTCAGTTCTGTGGGCCCAAAGCCCAGGCAAACCCAGACGGCTTTCTGTTAGGGTCTCTAGAGGCCGAAGTCAAGGGAGTTGGAGGGCTGGACTCTCATTATGGGGTTGTTGAGACACAATCTCACTATGTAGCCCAAGCGGGTCTTGAACTTGTGTTTTCTTTACTCAGCCTCCTTGGCTCTGGGGTAATGGGTATACCATACACCAACATGGCTAGGCCAAGGTGGCTTTAGCTGAGAATGTGAGCGAAATCTTGCTTCCCAACTCAGTTAGTGCAAGCAGATCAAGGTTTTGCTGGTGTGTGTGTGTGTGTGTGTGTGTGTGTGTGTGTGTGTGTGTGTGTGTGTAGAGATGATATCTGGGCTGCTAGAGGCCTCCTATGTTGTTGTGCCCCCCACCCCCAATTGTGTCTTCTGACACACTGGAGGCACTTGGAATTTTTCTAGAACTACACATTGTCCTGACTTCACCCTTGACCACCAGCCAGGGGAAGCTTCCCTTAAAAGGGCTCATGTGGTTGGGTTCAGTGTAGTTGGATGAGTCAGGGAAATTCCCACACGAAGGCTAAACTGATCAGCAACCTTCATTGCATCTGAACAGCCCTTCCGCCTCACCATGTAATACATCACAGTGATGGGAACATCTCATCGTATTACGCGTCCTAGGAATTCAGTTGGTAGTCTTGGGGGACTAATTTTAGAATTCTACCCACCAGGGTCTTTCAAAGGAATAAATGCTACTTCCTCTTTTGTCACAGGCATGACAGGAACCAGAAGGGAGCGTGGTTTTCATCAAAATAAGTTCTGGGTAGTGACACTTTTTAATCTGGTGTCTACATAGAGCCTGTTCTCAGCTCCTGTCCCTGAGACCGTTTCCTGTGTCGTTAAGTGGCCGGACCAAATCCTAAGTGTAGCTATAGTTTCAAAACATCTGCATTGTTGAGAACTTCCATTAGTCTTGTCTCTAAAATGTCAATTTCCCCACTCTGCATCCATCTTGCTTTCAGTCTGTGGTTTCTCATTTGCTTCTTCAAACACACTTTTTTAAGGAGAGGATTGCATGTGGAAATAAGATGCGTTCCTTCAGTTCCCAGCCCATCACAGTTCCCTGGAAGGCCAGGCACTCCTCCGGGGGGAAATGTCACTTCATTTTTGTTGTCTCTTTCAACTTCCCCTTTCCTGGGGATTGCTAGAAATAACACCAGAAGGGCTAAAAATAACCTTACCATAGAGACCGGAAATGAGAACGGCCCCATCCCTTCACAAACAGAAGCCTGTGAGTGCCTGTGAGAGATGCTCACCTACTTGATGAGATGGCGAGCCTCACGTAGCTGTGGAGAGTGGAGTGTGAAGGCAGACCCAGGTTCTCTGTCATCTGCCAGCCGGCAGTGATTGTCATGGTCAGCAAGGCTGGTTGCGGCACAGCCACTCCAGTGTGTGCTGAACGGACACTTCCTGGTGCGTTCCCTGCCTCCGCCATGTCTGATCGTTCTCTTAGGCTAGCTGGGCTTTTTCCAGCACTTGGCTTGAGTCTTCTGGCTGTGACATACTTGAAGGGGGAACTCTTGCACTGGGTGGGGGAAGCGGGGGCTCCCTCCCTCCTGGACCCTGATTAAGCACAAACCACACCCAAATACCTGTTTTCACAGAGAGATCCTTTCTTAAGCAGGGAAGAAAAGTTAAAGTGGCTGCTTTCTGACTCAGGCAGAAGACAGCTGCAAATGACCTTGCAGGTGTAATTTTTAAGAGGAGAAGAAGGGGAGGTCTGTGTCAGAATGGGCTAGGATGTGTGGTAAAGGAGATAGGGGGTGAGGGAGAAGGGGAAGGGGACCAGGAAAAAGGGGCAAGGGTATTTGTCTCAGAGGACAAAGGACTGCCTCTGGATAGAGAGGAGACAGACATGGCACATAGGCAAATGGCCGTTTATAAAGGGAAAGGGAAAATTCCGTGTTAGGATGAGGTGTTTAATTTTGATTGGGCATGTTAATTAGGGGAGCCAAAAGGGACTTTTGATTGCTGGATTTCAATACTTTGATAGCTGGGCCTTGATAGTTATTAGTCTCAGGAGGAGGGACTGGCCAAATAAGGGAATGAACCTTGGGGGCTAGCTTCAAGAATATAATCTAAAGGTTTTTAGCCAGAGAGAACGTGAGAGAAGGGCAAGGCCTGCCAGAGCCCGCTTGAGCTAGCCAGAGTCCCTTCAATACTGACTTGAGGACTGTTCATTTTCCATTTGTTCGTTTGTTCATTCATCCATCCATCCATCCATCCATCTATCAAGTACATACATGGTCAGGGCTTACCACATTCCAGACACCGTTGTATGTTCTGGAAAGAGCAGTAAAGAAGAGCAGCTGTGTGGCCCTTGTGGAGCTTGCGATCAGGATGGAGAGAAGATGCTGAGTAAACAAACCTAGTCGAAGCAAGCACCCTACAGTATGTGTTACCACCCACGGCTGCGTGGGGGCAATGCCAAGTAGGATGTAGGGTACTAGGGAGGGACCGCTAGGTGTGGTGGGTCAGGTATCTTGTTTATTGGGATCTAGAAACACCACATCCCAGGTGACATGTGATTGCATGGGCAACAGAGCAGGCCACGTGGATTCCTGCTCCAAGCAAAGGGAACAATTGCTATGACCTCGAGGAGGGAGCGGACATGAAGAACAATGTCAGATGTGCAGGAGAGTGAGAAGGATGCCAGTCATTGTGGGGGCCAGACAGCGTGGGCAGTGCAGGTTTCCGTTCAGAGTGGCACAGTCCGAGGATGACCACTGATCTGCTTGGGGCTTCAGGTTGTCAGTCCACCTGCTGAGTGGGGCAGGATGGTGGAGAGAACAAGGTTGGAAGGAAGGCATTCAGAGGTGGACCAAAGGGGAAGAAGCTGAGCTGGAGATGAGTGTCAATCATCTTGAAGATGAGGGAAGAGTTGGAGTGGATGCATCCTGTGGGTCTTCATGTAGTGGGCCACAGAGAAATGGGATCGTGATGTGCACACTGCTGCTCTTCACACAGATGTGCTGGTGTGGACCAGGTCTGTTATCCCCACAGCAGTCAGGCCATTTCTTCCTCATAAAGTGTCGCTCTCCCATTTTACTAGCCCCAAACTCTGATATTCTTTGGGCTGTTCACAGACCCCTCTGAAGCACATTCAACTCCCAGAACAGGTTCGGGAAGCAGGTTTCCCTATAAACTCGGGAAATGGAGGCTCAGAAAGGCTTGTCCACTGTGGCTGAGAGCGGTGGCAGCAGCGGCGGCGGCGGCGGGCATTCTTACTGTCCCGGGTTGCCAGAACAATAAATGGCTGGTACTTACTGGATGTTTAATCTGCTCCAGGCAAATAGTACTTGAGTTAGTTCGTACAGTGACCAATAAGATAAATATGAATGTCAGTGCAAAACACAGCTCTTAACTTCAAAGGAATAAGAGTTAGTTTATTCTTTGGCCAAACATGAGTGCCCAGAAACACAGATTCAAGTTGTCTCCAAATAACATGGTCCAGTGTGGGAATGAATGGACGAGTTTTTGTAGTTCAAGGACAAAAGAAAGTTACCAACCAAGTGGGTACACTGATGGGGACCTCAGACAGGCAAGTTATAGTAAACAAGGACAGCTCTATACACGGTCACATACAGATGGCATGTGATGGCGCTTTCAGCTGTGGGGTGGTAGTAACTTGTCTGTTAAGTCAACATATTCCAAAGAGTTGCAGAGCTATTGGGTCAGACAGGAGGGAGTTAAAGATAGCCCAGTATCAGTTGGCTCTGGATCATCAACATTCCAACTCTCCACGACCAGTCAGTCAATTAGCCTTGTGGAATCTTTAACCCAGGCATGCCTCCCCTGCCCAGGGACTTCAGTTCATACTCATACTACTCAGATGAGGAAGCCAAGGCTCTGAGAAGTTAAATGTGATAAGTCAGGCCAGACAACTAGCACAGCAGAGTTGAGCTTCAATTCTGTATCTTCCCAGAATAGAGACCTCGTCCCACAGCCTGTGGGTCCCCACCTTCTTGTGTATCCCCTCTTCTGCTTCCTGTGCTGTACCTCCTTCCTGAATGTGACTGCTCCAGTTGATAACCATGGAAATTCCTGGGGCAAGTGACCCCAAACAGCCACCAGATGGGTTAACCTGGCTCCTTGCTGCGTTTGCAACCCCAGAGCAGAGTTTCAAGAGGTTCAGCATGCAGGCAGGGGAGTCAGCCTGTGGTTGTTGAATATCTGGGGTCCACATGTCCCTTCTTTGAACACAATGACTTAGAATGACAAGGAGCAGAGACATTGATATAAACCTGCTACTTACCCTGTTACCCAGGGGATGCTTTGTCTGTTGGCAAAAGAGGAACACACGCTTCTTGGTGGAGGTAGAATGTGATAAGGTTCTTAGGAAAAGGACTACAGACATGCAGCTTTGGAGCACAAGTTGAGTGTGTCAGGCCCTGTTATCCTGGTACATCCAGTCTGGGAACTGAGCTCAGGTCTTTGTCACTTTAGGAAAGAAGGTAAAACTTGCCTGGCTTCATCTACTGCCATGTGGCCAGGGTGAGAAAGTGAGTGTGCATGCGTTCGTAAAGGGTAGGAACCACAGGTGCCAGCGTGATATGCTCTGCTTTGCTGTGCTTTGGGTAACAGTCAAGACTAGGAAAAGTCATGGGGGGTAAATATAAGAAAGAGAGGTGGAAAGAGATGGACACATGGAGAGGAGAGAGGGGAAAGGAGTGGTGTGTGGGCAGGGACCCAGGCTTTGTCCTTGCAGCTCTCTGTAGGCTTTGGTGCCCATAACCTTGGTTATATCGCTGCTCTTGTTAGCCATGCTTGTTATCAATGCCTGCTGTGACAAACCCAAACCATTTGATAACAGTTCTCACGGAGAAATACAAGCCAATCCACCAGTGTAACGCTACGAACATTTCAGTGTTTCAGGGGATAACAGCTGAGTGTCTGTGTGTGCTTGTGTGTAATTGGGAAGCATGTTGGTGGGGTGGCTATGGAGTGTGAGACTAGCAGAGGAAGTGGGGACTTGTTCAGAGCCTGTTAATTGTTCTGTTGGTGGTGCTGATGTCACAGATGCACGTATATGATGGAGCTGTTTAAATCACTGCAGTAAGAGCAATGAGGAAGATTCCCGTCCTCGCCTCTCTGGAAGAATCCTTTAAATGGGGCAGAGAAGGGCTCCAATACCATAGCACAGTGTGAAGCTGGAGTCAAGCTAACACCTCCGTGGATACTCTGGCAAGATTCACTCTCGGTTCCTCAAATCACCGTTAATGCCATGCTCACTTCCCCGCTGCCTCAGGGTTCACGGCAGAGATGATGCTGTTCCCTGGAGCAGCCTTCTCCACTCTTTCTTTCTTTCTTTCTTTCTTTCTTTCTTTCTTTCTTTCTTTCTTTCTTTCTTTCTTTCTTTCTTTCTTTCTTTCT
>CABHPP010102234.1:0-47597 GCA_902168425.1 Peromyscus attwateri
TTACCTTGTGCTAGAGGGCCTGGCAGACCAGTATGAGATCGAATGTGAGTTATATATAAAGGATGACTACTTTTCCTGATGGTATCTTGTAACTGAATAAACAGTGAAGTTAATTCTGAAGCATCAGGGATAAATTCTGCAGTCTCAATATGTAATACCACTCTTTCAGCATACTGAGAGTCAGTTATTATGTTGAGAGGTTCTGAAAAATCCATTAATACCAACAGAATAGCATACAATTCTGATTTTTGAACTGAATTATAAGGACTTTGAACCACTTTACTCAAGTTTTCTGATTCGTAACCTGCCTTTCCTTGTTTGTTGGCATCTGTATAAAATGTACAAACTCCAGATATGGGTTTTTCGTGTACAATTCGAGGCAAGATCCAATCAGATCTCTTTATAAGTTCAATTCTATCGCTTTTGGGATATTTGCTGTTAATTTCTCCCAAAAAATTACTGTAAGCTCTTTGCCAAGGTTCACTTTCTGTCCATAATTTTTCAACGTCCTCCTTAGTTAAAGGTACGACAATTTCTGCTGGGTCTATTCCTGCTTATTGACGAAGTCTCAATTTTCCTTTCCAAATCAAGTCAGAGATTTTTTTCTACATAAGTTTTTAATTTTTTATTTGGTTTATTTGGTAAAAATATCCATTCCAATATAATATCTTCCCTCTGCATTAATATTCCTGTAGGAGAATGCCTAGAAGGTAAAATAACCAAAATGCAATCCAGCTTTGGATCAAAACGATCCACGTGTCCTTCATGTACTTTCTTTTCTACCAAAGCCAATTCTTTCTCAGCTTCAGGTGATAATTCTCTTGGACTATTTAAGTCCTTGTCACCTTCTAAGGTTTTGAACAAATTATTCAGTTCATCATTTTTTACCCCAACAATAGTTCTTAGATGAGAAATGTCTCCAAATAATCTTTGAAAGTCATTAAGAGTCTGTAGTCTATCTCTCCTAATTTGAACCTTTTGGGGTCTAATTTTTTTGTAGCTCTATTTTATATCCTAAATAATTAATAGAATCTCCTCTTTGTATCTTTTCAGGAGCAATTTGTAATCCCCAGCAAGGCAAAATTTTCTTTACTTCTTCAAACATTCTTTCTAAAGTATCTGCATTTGAGTCAGCTAGTAAAATATCATCCATATAATGATAAATTATAGATTTAGGAAACTTTTTACATATCACTTCTAATGGCTGTTGTACAAAATACTGGCACAAAGTTGGACTATTCAACATTCCCTGTGGTAGGACCCTCCATTGAAATCTTTTAACCGGTTGAGAATTATTATAAGTAGGCACTGTAAAAGCAAATCTTTCTCTGTCTTTTTCTTGTAAGGGTATTGAAAAGAAACAGTCTTTTAAATCAATAACTATGAGAGGCCATCCTTTTGGTAACAGAGTAGGCAAAGGAATTCCAGATTGTAGAGAGCCCATTGGCTGAATTATTTTGTTAATTGCTCTAAGATCTGTTACCATTCTCCATTTACCAGATTTCTTTTTAATAACAAATACAGGAGAATTCCAAGGGCTGGTTGATTCTTCAATATGCTGAGCATTTAACTGCTCTTCTACCAGCTCTTCTAAAGCCTGGAGTTTCTCTGTTGTTAAAGGCCATTGCTGAACCCATACAGGCTTGTCTGTTAACCATTTTAAAGGTAGAGCTGTTGGTGTCTTTGGGAGATCATCAGTTGTTGTGCCCTGTTCTTGTATAATATGGATGGCTGGTGACCACTCAGAATAATGCCTTCTAATATTTCTCTCAGAAACATGTGCTAGTTTATTATTTGTTTCTGAGACTGGAGGGATGTTAATCTGAGTATTCCATTGTTGTAACAGGTCTCGACCCCACAGGTTCATAGCTATGTTAGCCACATATGGCTTTAATTTACCTCTCTGTCCTTCTGGACCTATACATTCGAGCCATCTGGCACTCTGTCTTACTTGAGATAATGTCCCAATTCCTAACAGTTGAACATTTACCTCCTGAAGAGGCCAAGTTGGATGCCAAAATTCTGGTGCAATTATGGTAACGTCCGCACCTGTGTCTACCAGACCAGACAACAAAACACCATTAATTCTTATCGTTAATTTTGGTCTTTGTTCATTAATAGAAGTTTGCCAAAAAATTTTCTTTATGCTTTTTCCTGAATTTTCTATTCTCTCTGTTTCATCATCCTGACCAACATGATTTATTTCGATAGGCATTTGGTTATTTAATCGCTCAGAGCAGGGATTTCCTCTACGACTGCAGGAAAGGTTTGAACTGGATTTGCTGTGGGGGCCTCCAAGAGGCCCCTCTGGGAGTTTCCCGAAGCCTGAGGCAAAGGATTACCTTGTCTGTCCCTTGTTGATCTACATTCATTGGTCCAATGTTTTCCCTTACCACATCTTCTGCATACTCCAGAAGGAAGGGGCATTCTGTTACCATTGTTCCTTGAAGAAACATTGTTCCTAGGAATGACCTGTTTACAGTCCCTTTTCAAATGTCCTTGTTTTCCACATCCAAAACATCTAACATTCCTCAAACCTTTTGAAATCGCTTCTCCTACCCACATATCATCATGGTCATGAGACTCCACATTAACTGTGTCTCTGATCCAGTATTCCAAGGGTGCAGATCTTGCCTTTAACGGCCTGATTATACTTTTGCATGCTGCATTCGCGTTCTCAAAGGCCAAAGATTCAATTATTATCCGACTAGCGTCTGAATCGGGGACTGTTCTCTTTACTGCTGAAGCCAGTCTTTGTAAAAAATCTGTGAAAGATTCTTTTGGGCCTTGTGTAACTTTTGTAAATGACTCAGCTTTTTTTCCTGGTTCCTCAACTCTGTCCCATGCATTCAAGGCTGCCGTTCGACATAGAATTAAGGTTTGGATATCATATAGACCTTGTGTGTGTACTGAAGCATATTGGCCTTCTCCAATAAGCTGATCCTGGCAGACCTGTATTCCTTTATCCCTCCATTGTTTTTCTATGTTTTTAGCTTCATCTTTATAAAAAACATGCCACTGGATCCTCTGACTTGGCTCTAGAATGGCTTGTGCCAAGTCCCGCCAATCCTGTGGTGTAATCCTATTATATGTTGACCAAGAGTTTAACATTTGCTTTACATATGGGGAATGCATGCCATAAGATACTATTGCCTCCTTAAACCTTCGTAAATCCATCATGTCAATTGGAGCCCAAATGTTTTGTGTAGTCATTTGATCAGGCGACTGATGTAAGGTTACTGGATAAATTAAGGGTGACTGTGTGAAAACAGGCTTTCTCTCTGTAACCTTATTATCCACAACTTCACTCTTAATTTCTTTCGTCTGAGTTTTTTCAGGTTTAACAAGTTTTTCTAAAACTGTCATCCTGGCACTTAAATTGACTATCTTTTTAAATAGTAAAATGTGTATAAACATACTAACAAACTGCATAATCCGATCAATAGTAATCATCCCATACAGTTGTTCCATTGTCACACTGCCTAAAATTGCAAACAAAGCCCAATTTTCTTCCAATGCACACAGAAAACCCATTTTTTTTAATGTGGAAAAAAATTTCTCTGTTAAATAGTTTCCTTTAAAATATTTGATATGTTAATTGACTTACCAAGTCTTCGCAGAACAGTAGAAATCCGAGGGAATTTCAAAACAGCCACCTAGTGTCCAAGGTGAATTGAGAGAGAGAGAGAGAGAGAGAGAGAGAGAGAGAGAGAGAGAAGGAAAGTGTAGCTACTAAAAGCTTAAATCCAGCCACGTGTTGTGGCTTGAGCGGAGAGGGGGAGTGAGAGAGAGAGAGAGAAGCCCTGGCTAAAAGCTTAAATCCAAACACGTGTCCCCGTTTGAGCAGAGTCAAGCCTGGGCTAGGCTTCCTTAAACTCCAACCACGTGCGTTGGCTTTACAGGCAGGGGCCCTGTTGGCAAGGCAGGCAGGCCTGAGTTGTTTGTAGCACCAGCTTTTAAGCTAACTGCTTGGGGCCTGAGGCCAAACCGACCTTGGCCCTGGCTAGAGATTAGGTCGTCCGGAGCCGACCGCCGAGGCGGGAAACCGGACCCGCCGCGGACCCGCTGGGAGTCAAGCGGTTTCTTATGGAGTCGCCCCAAGTTGGGTGCCAAATGTAGATGTAACCGACCACCTTATTAAATAAGAAACACAGAGCCAATGTAAAGGTGAAAGCCCAAGAGGTCAGAGCTAGAAGCCTTACCTGCTTTCCGCCAGCTAGACTCTCCCGCCAAGAGACTTCTCCAAAAAGGGAGTTTCTTCCTGTGCGGTTGTCTTATAAAGAGTTCTGGTTCTTCCTTCTCATTGGTTGTAAACCTAACTACGTGGCTGTCTTGTCACGGCCTCTCTGTACAGACCTCCCAAGTTTTCTATGGTTGGTATTGAGATTAAGGGCGTGTGTCTCCAATGCTGGCTGTATCCTTGAACACACAGAGATCTACCTAGTTCTGCTTACCAAGTGCTGGGATTAAAGGCGTGCACCACCACCGCCCTGGCTTTCGCTATGGCTTGCTAATAGCTCTGACCCCTAGGCAACTTTATTTATTAACATACAAATAAAATCACATTTCAGTACAAATAGAATACCACTATAATCTTAGCTGGCTTAAATAACAGAATATGATGGAAATAATGACACATGACCTATGAGAGTATATCAGAAAAGACTGTTCTCTGTCAATGTGGTGAATATAAGTGAAGATAACTGACATGTTAAATATAAATGCAAACACCCACATGAAGAAATGGTTAAGGAGGAAATGGAGACTCTTCTTCACAGCCAATGAAAACCTAAGGCAAATAGTCAATACATACATTGCCAAATTATCTCAAGAATAGATGCTTAAGCTCCATTCAGAGTTTCCAATACATGTTATGCCTTAATTTCAGTCAATGCTATTGTTAAAATATAGGTCTAAAAATCTGTGAAAACTTAAAGATCTGTCATTTAAATTAATGCGTAATGTATACTCTATATGCAGTAACTAATAAAAAGTGTATGAAACTTTATTTTTTTCACATAGCCAAAAGAATACGTAATTATTTTCTCTCAATTTTGATTAAGAAAATGTACGAGAGACCTGTAAAAATCATGGATTTTTATGTATTGCATGAACATATGAGGGAAATATGCTATGTTATAGCATTAGAAATATGATGAAAAACATCTCCATGATGACTATAAGTAAACCTAGTTCCAAAATAAAGAACAAAATCAAAGTGTCTATCACTCTTGCAAACTCTGTAATTTAGTATTTGAAAATAGAACAATATTTTAAGTGTTATATATGCGTGTTGAAATTCTAACTTATATCCATATAAATTTCATTGTTAATGTACTAGGAAACTAGTACTCATTGTCTGTCTTTCCATTTCTTCAAGAAAAAAATCTCATTTTGTTTTTGTTTGGCATATAAAAGAAAGCAATTGGGTATTGCAGTGTCACCACATTTGGGAAACATGGAGTAAATTGCTCCACTTAAATCTCTGCATTGCAGGAAGAGTCATCAACTCCCAGAAGCCATATGGGTGTCATCACGGATGATGGTGTTAATGCAATGAAGGCAAAATAGAGAGAAGTGTCTAATTGAGATTGAGATGGAAAGTATGTGAAACAAGCAATATAAGGCAAAGAAGACTGAATGAATTTTAGGAAGTACTTGACTAACATTACCATTTATGTATATAAATCTATTGTCATTAATGCCAAGAAAGCCATATAGTAATCATGGTTTTGAAGTAAGTAAAAATATTAGTTTTTGATATTTATAAAATTGTTCGGTTCTCTATTCACCCCCCAGCATGGCAAAAATGCACAGGATCTAGTGTTCTTCCCATATGGATGTTCTTTTATATAGTTAACTATGTTGCTATCATTCCTCCAAAGTTTCCTAATTATCTTTTATAGAAAACACAACTGAATGATAGACATTATTTTGAAAGATGAAGTAAAACTACACCCCAATTGACCATATGTTGTTCTATAGAACAAAATTTCAGCAACTTTCAAGAGATTAAATCAGATTTTTATGTTACTATAATAAAATAAAACTGAAATTAAGAAAGCTAAAACTTCCAAGAGCTCAGAAATTAAGCCATATAACCGAAAATATCCCAATGGACAAACTATTAGAATGAAAATAAAAATATTGAAAAGGAAAATTATAAAATCGAAAAAGAATTGTGAAAAATATTAAGCAGCACAGATTGCAGAATGTTGCTAAGTCAGTGAATAAAATGTGATTGTTCGATGAGTTGTGGAGGTGTTGTCTTTGGCAATGTGGTATTACCAGCAGTTTGTGGAGAACCATCAGTCACCTTGGCAATAGCCTGGTTTGTTTGGAGATTTCAATGGTTCCCTTAGGCCAAAATCTTGATAGGATGTAACCAATTTCCAGAAGCAAAAGAGTCATTGTTGACCAGAAATAGACAATTGCGGCTCTGTCTTCCCTGTTGTTTGGTGAATTCATTAGATCATCTTCATGTCTGTATAACTAAAAAAAATTATGCTGGAGCCTTCAACTCTAATAACTAATATTTTTGGTAGCGAAAGGTGCTCTACAGGCTACCGAAGGAAAAAGCTGAATACCCACCCAACTACAAACCCTTTGTTTTACAATGGTGAACTACTAGATGTGCTGGAGAGCTCATGGCAGTAAGTGTGTGATTAAATCTAAGGCCCACTCCATGAGTTGAAAGCTATCTCTGACTCTGCTGATGTGTCCAAGATAGGCCAGGAACCTAGGGGGAAACCAACTACTACTGTTCTGTTAAAGAAACATAGAAATAGCATACCTCCTGATGACATTCTACTATATTCATAGACCAGCGTCTTCTTTGGAAATCATCAGAGAAGATAACATCTGCGATAACTGAGATCAAATACAGACTCACAGCTGGACAATGTGCAGATGATAACAGCAGGACCATCACACATATGAATTCATAGAATCAGTGGCATCATGCCCTTGGTCTGCACAGGTCTGAGCTAGATGGGGTCCCAGTACTGAGAGGGAAAGTAGACACAAACTTCCATCTCTAATTCAGAATCTATCTCCAACTGATAACTGCTTGCAAATTAAAAAAAAAAAAAAGTAATGTTTCCAGTGGTTTTTACTCAGTATAAAAGCCCCATGCCCCGCAGTAGATTTCTAACACAAAACAAATTCAATGCCACTTTTGGAGGTCTTTTGTCTCATAATGTTTTGTCATGGCTTTTTGTTTGTTTTATTATGTTTTTAACATACATACCTAGTGCTTACTTATTAGTCTTTCTGATTTTGTATTTTTATGAGGTTTCTGTGTGTGTGAATGTGTGCGGCTCTGTCTTTATATGTGTTTTGTACTTTTTCTTTGACTCTTTATTTTGTTGTTGCTGCTGTAATTTTGTCCTATTCCAGTTTGTTTATTATTAATCTTAGATACCCTTTTCTAAGGAGAGATAGAAAAGGTGTGGATATGGATGGGGGTGGATTTTGGAGGAGATAGGGGTGGAAAAACAAAATCAGATAATATTGTATGAAAAAAATCTATGCTCAACAAAAGAAAAATATTCAACTGTTTAATATTTGTACAGGATAAATTGTATGTGATGCCTAATATACCCTTTTCCTATTCTAAAGGAGAAGAACAGAGAATGCAATTGTTTTTCATTTTAAAAGACCATAATTAGCCAGGCAGTGGTGGCACATGTCTTTAATCCCAACTCTTAGCTCTTAGGAGGCAAAGTTGGATCTGTGAGTTCAAGGCCAGCCTAGTATCCAAAGTGAGTTTCAGGACAGCCAGAGCTACACAGAGACCTTGTCTTGAAAAACCAAAATAAAAAAAAATATACTAATAAGCCAGAGAATAAAAACCAAAATAAAAATATACTAGTAAGTCAGAGAATAAAAGGAGAGATAGACTTTAAAATTTATATTGATATTAATATTATACTTCTCAAATATTTGTCACCTCTCTGTGCTTAAAATATTTAAAAATATTTCTTCTACTCTTTCAAAATGTAGTAAACTATTATTTATAGTCTTTAAATTCGCTATGCAAGAGCACAGCAGATAATAATTATTCTATCTAGCTAATACCCAGTTACCAGTGAATAGTCCTTTTCCATTCTAATATCCATGACTTTGAAAACCATTATTTCACACTCAATTTTTAATTTTTTTAAGTGATCACAATTTCAACATCTATGAACTTACTTATACATTTAGTATGGACAGTTACTTTATTACACTACCCATTCCACATGAGTTTGATTTCTGATACAAAATATGAACAGATTTTTGAGTCATTAGCTTTCCTACCATAGTAGGATATTCATAGCTTTCCATTAATCTCAGCCACAGGCCTAGGTTAGAGTGAGAGGCATGTTGTTGGGTCTTCAATTTTCTCTGTATATATTCCTTCATACATAAATTTTCCTCTTGTTGGTACAGCCAGTCAACCTTTCTAGTTCACAGTCCCTTGTTTGTTCAAAAACTCAGGAATGGGAGGAATTATTAAGATCTCAGCATTCAGTTCATTTGAAGCTTTTGCCCTGGTAGTGGCAGTTCTGTATTCAGTACACAAATCTTTCTGTCTCTAAAAGTATTAGTTACACACTTAGTCTGTCAGTGCTCACATAGTTTTCAGCTGAATCCTCTGTGTGGACTCATAAAACAGCAATCCACACACATGAAATATAAATTTAACCTTGCTTCATATTTGATGATGGGCTTTTCAGTGTTTTATGTTTTTTAATACTGATTTAGTTAAAATAGTCCTTGCACTTACCAAATTATTTTTTTTTCCCATTCACTGACATTGTTCTTACCTCCTGGACATCCCGAGTTAAAAAATTTTGGGAAAGAGCTTCAATTTTTGTCATATATATTTTGTATATGTATCATATACTATATAAAAAAACTACAAGCATTTTCTTTTCACTAGAATTTTAGTGATTCTCTATCTAATTTTATATTGGAGATAATTAAAGACTTCCCTTATGTCTGAGTATTTAACTATATCCTCTGATTTGGTTATGTATTGTTATTGTTGTTGATCTTATTCTTATTGGATCAAATCCAGAGCCTTTCATGTACCAAGTCAGTACACTGCTAACAAAGTACATTTCCATTTCCAGCTGGAGTATTGCATTCTCCACTAGTACTCTTCTATTGCTGTGCTCAAACCCCATGACCAAGGCAACTTATGACAAGAAGGTGTATTAGGCTTATAGTTCTGGAGAGAAGAGAGTCTTGTAGATGAAATTCTAAACAGTCTTATCAAATAAGAAGCACAGAACCAAATACAGGGGTGAAAGCCATAGAAAACAGGATAGATAATGGAATATTTTCTCTGAATTTGTCAAATGTAAATGAACTAGACATTGTTGATGTATTTATTGCTTGTATATATTGTATATAGTTATTGTATTTATTGTATATAGTTTTTCTTTTTTTTTTTGCAAGCTTTATTTGTCAAAACGCAAACAGAATATCACACAACAATTGTGAAAAAACAAATCCTTGGGCTATATAAGCATATGTGGTGCTGCTCAGTCATATATATATATAATAGTTCCACATTTTTTTTTCTCTTTTAGGAATCAACATACAGTTTTCTACAGTGGGTAAAACAATTTACATTCCTACCAATGACATCATGTTGTTGCTTCTATTCAGTTTCCTTGCTAGGTAACACAGGTACCCTGATAATCCATTGTGGTTTTGATTTGCATTTCCCTGACAACAATTGACACTGAACACTTATTCATAAACTTGGCCACCATTTCTGTCATTTTGACAAGGCAGCTACAAGTATAACCAATCGAATACAAGAGATGGAACAGAGAATCTCTGACACTGAAGACACAATAGAGAAAATAGATTCGTCAGTCAAAGAAAACACTAAAGACAAAAAAGTCGTAATACAAAACGTCCAAAAAATCTGGGACACCATGAAAAGACCAAACCTAAGAATAATAGGGATAGAAGAAGGAGAAGAATACCAACTCAAAGGCACAGAAAATATATTCAACAAAATCATAGAAGAAAACTTTCCTAACCTAAAGAAAGAAATACCTATGAAGATACAAGAAGCTTACAGAACACCAAATCGGCTGGATCCAAAAAGAAAGTCATCTCGCCACATAATAATCAAAACATTAAACATACAGATCAAAGAAAAAATATTAAGAGCTGCAAAGGAGAAAGACCAAGTAACATATAAAGGCAAACTTATCAGAATAACACCAGACTTCTCAATAGAGACTATGCAAGCTAGAAGGTCCTGGACAAACGTTATGCAGACACTAAGAGACCACGGATGCCAACCTAGACTATTATATCCAGCAAAACTCTCAATTACCATAGGCGGAATAAACAAAATATTCCATGATAAAACAGATTTAATCAATACCTATCCACAAACCCAGCCTTACAGAAAGCACTAGAAGGAAAAATCTAACCTAAAGAAGGAAAATGAAGTCCTCAATACAGTCTGAAGAGAATGATTTTGTTCCAGAGCTACATAGAAATGTTCACCCCCGAGAGAGGCCCGATTGGGAAGAAACACTTAGTGCGATGATAAATCAGTTTCATATATACGTATATAGTATATGTAAGTAAAGGTGACTGAAGAATTACTCACAGGAAAATAGTACAGTATGTTTTGTTGCTTTGTATGTTTATTGAGTAGATGTTTCCAGGTACTGTTTTAGATGCTGTAGGTAGAGAGGTGGAATATAATGTGAAATAACCATTGCTGGCTGTATGAAAAAGCTACAGATGGCCTTTGTGAGAAGGTGAGATATGAGCAGACACTGGAGAGTGTAAAGGAGCAATAGTATGTTTATCTGGGAACACATTAGGTAATGGAAGAACAAGTTAAATAAAGGCTATGTCATAGAATTAAAAAATAAATAAATTAATTAATGCACAAAAGAAGTGAGTAGCTGCCTTGTCAAAATGACAGAAATGGTGGCCAAGTTTATGAATAGTTTTTCTTATATTAGTTACAACTTTTTATTTTTATTAGAAAAAGGGGGAAATGTGATGATATTTTATTTGTGCTGAAATGTGGTGATATTTTATTTGTATGTTAATAAATAAAGTTTGCCTGGAGATCAGAGGACATACATAGCCAGCCATAAACAAAAGTAGCACACACCCTTAATCTGATCGCATGGCAGGCAGAGTCTCTGTGTATTCAAGAACACACTAGGGAACAGCCAAGCTTGGTGACACACACCTTTAATCCCAGTACCAACCATAGAGGTCTGGAGGTCTGTACAAACAGGCAGTAATGAGGAAGTGAGGTGGCTAGCTAAGAGCCAATGAGAAGGCAGAACAGCAAGGCAACAAAGGTGCAGGTTAGACGGGAAGAAGCTGGTTCTCTTGGGGAGCTACAGTGGCCGCATGGTGAGCTAAGGTTAGTTGGTGGCTCTTCCTGTTTCTCTGATCTCTACGGCTTTCTTTCTTTACTAACATGCAAACAAAATAACACCACATTTCAGCACAAATAAAATTTCACCACAGAGTCCATCACCTTGACAGGGTAAGTGTGGCAGCAGGCCAGTATGGCAGCTGCAGCAGCAAGCTGAGTGCTCCTGGTCTTGAACTCTAAGCAGGGAGCATGGAAGGTGAACTGGTCACGGCCTGAAGATTCTGAAAATTTGAATCCCACCCTCAGTGGGATTCAACTTCAAACAAGACTACCCCCACTCAATCTATGCAAACATTCCACCAGCTGAGGAACAAGAATTCAAGTGACCCAAATTTTAAAAGATAACATATCAAACTATCACAAATGCTTATAGTGTAAAACGTTATCTATATTTGAGCAAATTAAGAGCTTTATAACTAATATATCAAGCTCTTAGTATTAAAGATGCTTTCAAGAAGTAAAATCTATTTTGTTTGTTACTAAATAATTTCATTATCTTTCGTTGGCTTGTATTTAATGCATAGTTTAAGCTTCCACTTTGGCTCACTATTAAATTACTTCTCTCTTTTTCTTTAATTATCAACAAACACATGCATATATGTATAAACATATAAATACAACCTGTCTATTCCATTAAGTCTTTTTAGGTATTTGCTTTGTATTTTTATTTATTCCTTTTATGCTTTTGTCTTGTGGGTTGAGTATTTGGTATGGGGTAGCCCATTAGTTGGATCATGCCTGGAAAATAATGATTCTAACTTTTTTAGAAATCATTCATTGTCTGTGGCTCTTGATCTAGGGGAATGGAACCCTGTGATATTCTCCCCATCCACCTTAGCATGGTCACTGGTGTTATCATTGGTCAGGTCTTGTTTAGGAAAGTATGCTGTTGGGATTTCATGGGAAGAATTCCCTGTCATACATAGAGGACACAGTCTCTCAGCAGATGCCCTGTTCTCTGGGACTTACAAAGTATCCACTCCCAATTCCATGATGTTCTCTGAGTCTCAGGGATAAGGAATATATTGTTGATGTTCAACAGGAGTAGGGGAATCTATACGAAGTTTTTCTCTTCATTTTGCCCAGTTGTGGTTTTCTGTAACTGCCTCCTTTTCTTCCACTGTATGAAGAAGCTTCTTTGATGATGAGTGACAGCTACACATATCTATTGGTCTAAGAATTACTATTGAGAACACATTTAGAAATTATACTGTTTCAGAATAGTACATGGTTATCTTCGTTAGAATATTTTACTGTTATCTACAACTTTTATTTCTTTGAAAATACATTATATTTTGTTTAAGTACCATCTCTCTCTCTTTCTCTCCCTCTCTCCTCTTTCTCTTTCTTTTAGTTACATCATTTTACCTGTTGTACCTTTTCATTCAAACTTCTGAAATTATCATACATCATATGTTGATCTTTATTATATTCTACAGCTTAAATGTTAATAACACAATGTACTTTCTACTTAACTATTTTATACTACAATCTGGCAAATTAAGGATCTCTGTTTTTAACTGTAAACAAAACTCACTTTAAAAAATAGTCACGTCTACTTATTTACATATTTTGATGGCCATTTCATTCTGTGGCAGCAGAGTTAAGTAGCTGTGACAAGACCTTATGGTGAATAAATCCTTGAATACTCATCATCTACCCTCCAAAACATTTGCCAAATTTACTTTTATAAAATCAGGGATGATTTTATTATAACAAATCACTTAATACTTTCTTGCTTTGAATTCCATGAAAGATAGTAGCCTTTCTCCTGTAATGAATGTTCCTTTTCTTATGTTGAAACCTTTAAATTATCCATAATGCAGTTTACAATGTTGATAAATTATCTCATCTCATGTAATTTGTAGTTTACTGAATTATGTCCTTTTGAAATTCACAATTGAAAGTTATGTTTACTGGACATAGAAATTTATGGTTACAGTTTCATTACTTTTATCTCTGATTGATGATGGGAAGGGCACAGCTAAACAAAAGTCCTTTAACCACAATATGATTTTTACCTCTTTAGTGATTTTACATATTTTTGAATAATAGTATAAAAATGTAATATGTCTGTTTATGACCAGTTACAAATATATAGTAAAATTTCATTTTGTTACCATCTAAATTTTGTCATTATATAATGTGAAATACACCAGAGTTTAGCCTTAAATAATGAAAATTTCTCAGTCTTTTCTAGATCAGTGATACAGAAATGGTACATCTGGATTTTCTTATGATATGTAACACTTCTTAAAATATTTCGTAGACATTTAAAATTCTTATTAAGTAGGTGCTCTTCTTCAATCTCAACCCTCAATGCTTAGCAACTCAATAGGGGAGAGAATGTAAGAGCCAGAGGATATGGAGTAATGTTCAGAAGTGCTGTTTTCTGTATAAGATATTTGTATGTAAGTTCACACATTCACAAACACTATGCTTATCTTGGAACAAAACTTCCAAAAGAATTAATCACTTAAAAGTCCTGCCCATTATTCCCTATATCTCCTGCATTTCCATTTCCAAATGAAGGTACCGTCCCTTGAGTTGCTGACCAAGAATGTCCCAAACCAGCCCAAATAATGGTAACTTCATGGTAAAATTCTCTTGATGAAGACACCACACTATTTGGTTGCAGAACATGAAAACTCAAGTTGTATTGACCTGGAAGCTTCTTCCCTATGAGCTAGATCTCATGGACTAGAAGGTGCTGTTAAGGCTGAAGAAGGAAAACAAAACAAAACAAAAACTATCAGCAGTCTTACCCAGCTATGAATAATATGGACTGCAAAAATGACTGACATGTCAAGGTATCCCAATGAGTACAATAGTAATAGTACATGATTACAGTGTAAACCAACAATTTTCTGATTGGATTTAAGCCTCCTGCCACAGGAAGAAACACATGCTTTGTGCTAGAAATCTTGCTAAGTAGCCATTGTTGTTTAGCGTGCAGCCTTAGGGGCCTTCCTGCTTTTACTACTTTGCTAAATGAACATAGTATCCAACTTCCTTATATACTAATCTTTCTACTTATAGATTATTACACTCTCAGACTTCCTTAGAGAATATTCTTTGTGTAGTATATGGTAGTCAGCACAGCAACTCTTAACTGGTCAAAGTGCAGAGAATAAGTTTCAATCTATTATTAAACCACAAATGTGACATCTCTATCACATACCATTTCCTAGGCTTACACAGACTCTTGTAAAAGAGCAGGTGGAAAGATTGTAAGAGCTTGAGGTTGGGGAGGACTTGAGAATAATACTGTCTTCTGAATATGCCAGGACTAATATACTTATGAACTCACAGTAATTGCAAAATACTTGCATTAAGACAAGCAAGTAAATAAATATTCTTCTTAAAAAAGCATTTATTTATTTATTTATTTATTTATTTAATATCCTTGCCAAAGTTATCCCTCCTTCCCCCCTCCCCTCCTCCCAGTCCCTTTCCCCCAGATACCCTCTGCTTTCACTCCTCTCACTTTCTCTTTAGGAAGGGCAGGTCTCCCAAGAGCATCAACAAAACATAGCAAATCAAGTTGTAGTAAGACTAAGCACTTCCCCATGTATTAAGGCTGGGCAAGGCCACCCAGTATGAGGAATAGGTTCTGAAAAGCCAGGCAAAGAGTAAGTGACAACCCTTGTTCCCACTGTTAGGTGTCCCACAGGAAGAACAAGTTGTACAACTGTAACACATACACAGAGTGTCTAGGTCAGTTCCATGGAAGCTCTCTGGTCAGTTCAGTCTCTATGAGCCCAGATTAGCTGATTCTGTGAGTTTTCTTGTGGTGTCCTTGGCCACTCTGGCTCCTAGAATCCCTTTTCCTCATCTTCTTCAGGATTCTCCAACCTCTTCCTAATGCTTGGTTGGGGGTCTATATATCTGTTGTCATCAGTTGCTTGAACAAGCCTCTCTGATGACAATTGGCCTAGGCATGAATCTGGTCACAAAAGATGGCCAGTTCAGGCTGTGTATCTGCTACTGCCAGGAGTATTAAATGAGATCATCCTTGTAGATTCCTGGGAAGTCTTCTTGGGCCATTTTTTTACCTGACCCTGAGAAAGGCCCCACCCTTTCTATGAGTCTCCCCTCTCCATGCTCCCAACCTGATCACACAGCTCATGTTCCCATCACCATCCACCCTCAAACTACTCACAAAATCTCTTCTATTTCCTCTTCCCATGGAGATTTGAGTGTCCCCCAATGAACTCTCCTTGTTACCTAGTCTCTCTCAATGCACAGATTGTAGAATAATTATTCTTTATTTTACAGTTAATATCCACTTATGAGTGAGTACATATTATGTTTGTTTTTCTCTGTCTATAAAAATTCAAGAAACTAGACATCCACAAACCAAATGATACAATTAAAAATGGGGTACAGACCTAAACAGAGAATTCTCAACAGAAGAATCTCAAATGGCTGAGGATATCCAACATTTTTAGCCATCAGCTAAATGCAAATCAGAATGACTCTGAGATTCCATCTAAAATGTGTTATAATGGCTAAGATCAAAAGCACAAATGACAGCTTATACTAGAGAGAATGTGGAGCAAGGGGAACACTCAGTCATTGTTTGTGGGAGTGCAATCTTACAGCCACTTTGAAAGTCAGTGTGGTGGTTTCTCAGAAAATTAAGAATCAATCTGTCAGAAGACCCAGCTTTACCTCTGTTTGGCATACACTCAAAGGATGTACAATTATACCACAGGGATAGTGGCTCAAGTATGTTCATATGTAATAGCCAAATCTCCTGGAAACAGTCTAGATGTCCATCAACTGAGGAATGGATAAAGAAAATGTACTACCTTTAGACAATGGAATATTACTCATCTGTCAAAAACATTGACACCAGGAAATTTGAAGGCAAATTGGTGGAAATAGAAAAAAAAATTATCCTCAGTGAGGTAAAGCAAGTAAATATTCTTGCATCAAGTGAAAAGTAATTCATGAGCCATCACACTTAGCTGAAGAGAAATAGAGACTTGATGCCTTCTGGGGGACAGAGAATCAGTTTGCTTACAGGTTATAGGCATGGGCATTTTAGTCATGCTCCAATAGATGTTCCCACATCTAGAAGTATATGGAGAACACAAATCATAGTTTATGAACTCTTGAACAAAAAGAAGGTAAGCTAGTGAGTGAGTAAGTAAGGATAAATTTGGGGGAACAAATGGGAAAGAATAAAAGTGAGGAATTGGTGGTCACAATATATTATATGAAATTCTCAAAGAATTGATAATGTATTTTAAAAGATCATGCCAACCAGAGTAAACCATTAAGGAACAAGAACAAGAGTTTCCCTTTTATACATACAGTCAACCAAGCAGTTTGTGGTGATGGTGAATGAATGATTTTCCAGAACCAGTTGTTGAGTGGGGTTGGTCTACTGGCTGAAACTTACTGGATGTAAAATTTCAACATACCTTGATACTAGGAACAATACTTAGAAAATTACACATCATTTTACTCTAATAAATGATCATGACAACCAAAATTACAACATAAGTAGAGAAGGCCTCCCCACTCACTTGGGGGCTATGGATAGTTCCTATGAGAAAGAGTATCATTTTTCTTTGAGGGGATGTCAACTGGTGATTGAAGTGCTTCCAGATTTTTAATAGGATACAGTTGGTGTATTTTTCCATTGATGTATTAATGAGAATTTAACCTAATAATTATGGTTCATTAGCTTAAGGATGGATGTGTGCTTTTGATTACATGTACATGCTCATTTTGTAATTGTCTTAAAATCTTCAAACTATAAAAATAATAGTAAATCCTGAATATGAATAAGCCAATGCATTGATTTAAATTTCACATATGGATATAAGTAGTAGCATGGAGGAATCAGGGCATAAACCATGGAGGTAGAATGCAAGTTCATATGTGTGAGGTCCTGGGTTGCTTGCAATATATCACTAACTAACTAACTAACTAATTAACTAAGTATCTAACCACCTAATTTAGAATTTTTATATAATTATTTTACTACATAGAAAATTTCTACATATTTATGTATCTTGTGGAAAGCATGTGTTAAAATCAACAATATTGTTATTAGCAAAAGAAGACAACAGAAAAATAAAAATCTCTTTTTAGAAACATAACTGAAACTTTCTTTTTGTGATTTGTAATGGTCATTATTTGATATTAGTTCATTTACTACACGACTGTTCCCTATGATAACTGAAATATTCATAACTTGATATTACATTCTCCAATGTGTGTGAATGTGAACAGTTTTCTTACTGGAAGAGATACACAGTGGAGATGAAAATTCCAGATGTTACCAAAATTTGGGAGTGCTATGCCAGAGGCAGTGACATTTATCTTAGGAAGAAGCAGGAAGATAGTTCAGAGAAGTCCATAAAATGTGTAATCTAAGAATAAGAACAAAATATTTACTTCTTGTCCTTCTAGAAATATCCACTATCTCCTAGAAATGTCTTCCTAGGCAGACATAGATGAAAGACACTGCAGAGCGGTCATGAACAAAGGTGGAATCCAAAATTCAAAATCAAAATGAAAATTAGGATGGACGACCTGTCAACTAATAATGACCTCACTATTCCTTAGGAACATCAGAGTATGTTTCCTAAGCCTTTTTCTACTACTGAGTTTTCAAAAAACTTTATGCTTATATTGAAATTTCTAAAATATCAATATTCTTTATGAAAGCAGAAAGCAAGACAATAAAATAAAATTTGAATCTACCAGTATGAAACTTAAATTTTTTTTCTTACAGTTCAGGTGCTATGGAATAAAAGCAAGGTAAGTCTAACTCGTGATGTTAGAACAATGAACAGTTTCAGGCTACTCCTAAATGTAGTTAATGGGATACCAGTGATTTTCCATGACAAGCACTGTAAGCGTTCAACAAGAATGAAGACTAGGACAATCCATAATTATTTTATGGTCATTTTTCCATGCATGACTCATTTACTGATTTTCTATATTCTTATTACTAGCAAAGACTTGAGTTTTGGTTTTAAAGAGAAATATCATTCAAAGTCTTGGGCCTTATAACCTTGATCCTCACCTGTTCTGAAAGGTTTTGGAGGTGTGGCCTTGATTGGTGAGGTATGATTTTGTGCAATATCAAGTTTGTTCAGTCTGCTTCACACTTGGAGATTAGAACAGGAGCTCTCAGATTGTTGTACCTGATACCATGCCTACTGAATGATACCATGCTTTTCTGGCACAATAGGCATTTATTTTTTTGAATATAGATTTTATTTTTTCAGTCAGTATATTCTGGTTATGGTTTCTCCTTCCCTAGCCCCTCCCAGATCTTCCTCACTTCTCCATTCACCCAAATCCACTGCCTTTCCCACTCTATGAGAAAACAAACAGACATTAAAAAAAATTAAGAAATATATAAAATAAAAACAAATAAACAGAAAAAAATGTCACAGAAAAAGAACAAGGAACATATACCGATGTTGGGGGTTTTATCACTCTGGAATAACAAGACAAACAAACTTTACCTTCTATAGGTCCCCTCCATCATTGTATTTTATAACAAGAACAAAAGAGAACTAATATAAAAATTGGTATCAGAAAGTGAATTAGAACATCTAATTTTGGAGATGTAAGTTTAAATAATGTAGAATTTTACCACATTGAGAAAACATACACAATCTAAGTGAAATTAAGATCCATCTCTTCTTGGAATCTTCATTTTCCTTTTATGTTCCTTATTTATACAAAAATAATGGATACAATTTGATAAGGTGGTTTGGTAAAATAATTAAAAATCTCTGCCTCATATATAATATCCGCCTCTCCATTAATATTGCAACTCCCACAGTCATACATTTTCCTAAATAATCTTCTAATTTTAGTTTCTTTATTATGCTTCAGTTTTATACTTTCAGAATTTAAATTGACTTGGTAACAATAATATCCTACATATTGACCCATCCTTTTAATAACATAACTTTATTTAAGCAAATATTAATGTATTTAAAACTAGTTACTATAGTTTAAATATATTCTATAATTTATATTCTATATGAAAGCAATTTAAAATTGTCATTCACTAATTTGTAGTAGATAAGAAGTCCTCATAGAAATTTGTTTCTTTAGAGAAAACTTAGGTCAGGCTCATGATCATCTCCTTAGCCCTTCTCTTAATTAATTTATTTATTTAATTACTTATTTTTGTAAAATACCTCCTTGAAAGATTCCTCATCATTGACCCTAGCCAGCAAATATTCCCACTGTTAATTACCACAAATCCATTTGTTTGGTAATAGCTCTGCATCCATTTTCTGAATGAAGCATAACCACTGTGCTTACAAAAATAATCTAGTGAGGATGTTTCAGAATGGAACACCTCCCTAAAAATCATTGTTAATAGGAATGTGTCCTCCAGTAATACATCCGTCTTTCTTTCCACCCAGTTCCCTGGTTATGTTTTCCCATTGTACATTCTATATTTAGAATAAAACTTGATTTTCCCTTATATAATCACATTACAGTATTTCCTACCTGAATCATAGCAGTTCTGAATGAGGTCTAAATAATATTTTAATTAGTATCATCAAATATATTTTATTTTAATATATTATGTATGTGTGTGTGTGTGTGTGTGTGTGTGTGTATCAGAAGTTGAACTAATTTTGATACTGTGGACACAGTAGAGTTCACACTGAGCCTGAAGCTAGATGTCATTCTAAATTCTAACAATAATCTTTTCATCCTGTACATTGTAGGTGTTCAATAAAATTTGCGGTAAATCAGTTAAATTACCAACACAGTCACAGAGACACTGAAATAAAATTAGACTGCAAAATTCTTGTTCTGTGAGAAATTGAAGAAATATATCTTCATGCTCTTTTGTTCTCACATATAAAGATATAATCTTCTTGTCTCTGGTGGTAGATATTATTTGTACTGATGATTGAAATATTTGTTTAGTATGATAATCTAATGTCATAAAGAGAAGCCAGAAAAAGAAACGGTATACTTGTGATTAGATGAAAAAGAATCCATAGAGTGATGTTTCCAAAGGTGAAGTATAACTGAAGATTCAATTGAACAGGCAATATTGAGGTCTCAGAGGGATGCCTATTCATGGCACTATTTTCTCAGTCTCTATTTTATTTTTGCTTTTTGTTTGTTTGCTTGCTTATATGGTAAGGTGCTTGATTGAAGGATAGAACTACTTTTCTTTCCAAAGACAAATTATGAATACTTACGATGTTAACACGGAAAGGATTAAAATAGCTTAATTATTTAGGATGTTTCACATTCTCATCCTTTGGCCGCCACAATTTTTGATGACATGGATTCAGTCTAATAATAACTCCTCAGTTCTATGGGTAGTTACATCATCATCCTTATCTGTGTAGCTAATGTAATCAATGAGTAAGAACAGCTTCTGTGATACCTTTATTGATTCCAGGAAGTCAACAACACAAGACAGGTGGGGAGGAGCAAGAGAAATTATTCATTAGAATTTAGAAGCCTAATTATTAGAGACTACCTTCAGCTGATGACATTCAGCTAGACTTCCCTACTTTGTTAATTATATTTATTTTCTTCTTTTGCTTTCATATCTACTTAAATAAACCTTGACAAGTTCCTTGTATCTGTGCTCAGTGTGAATTATTTACATTTGAGAATCCAGAATGCCACATATGGGATTAAACAAATTTAAAATTATATTTTAGTTTGAATAACAAATAAATCCTCCAATATAGGCATCATATATTGCTCTTAAAAATATGTATGGACGTGATATGCATAACCTCAGAACTCAACATTATCAGTGTGTTTAGTCTCTTTCCTTAAGTAAATAGACAATTTCTTAGAAGATGTCCTGACCTAAATACATTGCATTACATAAAGGGATATGTACAAAGGTACAGCAGCCCATAAAACTGAGATCTTTACAAGTAGAGAGGGCAAATGTGTCTTGCATATATGTTCCTCAGGGGAGCTTTATGAGAGCTTGAAGGGTCTTTTATAGTTTTCCAAGAGCCCAGTCTTCCTCTTAAGTTGTAAGCATTGAAATCTCCTAGTCAGCTAGGAGACTTCTTACTCACCTTCTCAGTGTTCTTGACCTTGCAGTTTAAACCTAACATCTGTTTTGTGACAGCATCATATACAAAGCAACCCATCTGGAATGTATGTTTGTGGATATGATATGGGTATGATCTATATAGAACCTGTGCATTACATACTTGTGTGTGAAAATATACCACTAAATGTGTGTGGTATATTTTCTTAATAATAGGAGACACATTTACAGAAATATGTTTGTGCAAAAGGTGGATAATGATTTTTCTTTCTTTCCCTTCCTTTTCTCTTCCTGGGCCTTCCCTTCTCCTCCCCTCTCTTCTCCTTCCCTACTCTTTAAAAATTAGTCATATGTTCACATTTGATTTTATTTTTGCATTCTTTACATCTTGCTAGCTGCCTATATAGCTTTCATCCATGACTATTTATTCAATAAAACTAAATATAAATAATACCATCTTTATAACACATGCAGTGAACATTACTAAGTTTTCTCATTAAAACTTAAAGTTGAGAAATGAGAAGCAACAATGTTTAATGAAGCTTCTTCTGCAAGTGATTATACATATGAAAATCCATTGGCACTTTTAAGAGAACAGAATGATAAAGGAAAAGAAAACTAATCAAACTCTACCTAATGGAATTATAGCATATCACCTCACTACAAAACCATACTGGTATGTTTTCTCTCTGATTTGTCTTCTGTATGTGTTTTAAAACTTACCAAAGAATTAAATGTTTCCTCCTAATTAGAAATCATTACTAAGAGAATGGTTTGCTGTTTGGTGTTCTACGGGGAAAAAGGTAATATGTGATTTAACTGGTTTGCTGTATGTTTCTAATGCTGTAGACCTTTGTTCCTTCTGTACAGTAAGCCCAAAGTTAGTTATTCTGAAACAGAATTTCCTTCATCAATCCTTCTTCTTCTTTTACTCTGTTTGGTTTTGTTTCTCTTTCAAATGTTCTTAAATATTTTTTTCAAGTTTAGAAAAATAGAAAACTAGATTTACTTTGAACCAATTATTACTGTTCTTTAAGGGTAAGACTTGCAGAACGTGCTCTCTCTGCTACTGCTATGATGGGCAACATGAACTTGATTAGGAAATAGATGTTTTAGGTATGGCTATGTACTACACAATGATATTCAGGACAAAGATGGTCTGAGTGATCCATTCCTCCCTAGAGATTGTAACAGATCAGAAAAAAAAATCCTAGGGTGCCATAGTATCATAGCCAATATTTTGAAATTATGAGCATGTAAGTTGTGATGTTCTCCCCAAAACACTATATACACCATGTTTGCCTCCTCCCTTTCCAGAGACATAGTGGTTGATTAACCTTTCATCATAATGATCATTAAATACACTTTTGACATTCAAACAATGGCAAAATGACTTAGATGAATTTGCCTGAAAATGTACTTTAAATTATATCTGTTAAGTGATGCATGATTATTGTCACTAAAGCAGTTAAGTTCTTTTTTGAACTTGGATAGCAATTATATTTAATTTTGTCTCACTGTTATTAAACATGCTATGGTATAATGTACCTTTTATAATTTTCTAAACAGTATTTTTTGACATTGTCTCAGGTTTTCTGTTGGTGTGAAAAGACCCCATGACCACAGCAATTCTTATAAGAAAACATTTAATTGGTGCTGGCTTAAAGATCAAAGCATTAGTCCGTGAATGTCATAGAGGGAAGTATGGCTGCATGCAGACAGGCATGGTACTGGAGAGTAGCTGAGACTTCTACATCTGGATCTGAACACAGCAGAAAGAGAGTGACACTGTGCCTTGATTGAGCATGTGAAACCTCAAAGCCAGCCCCCAGTGACCTACGTCTTCAACAAGGCCACACTTAGTCCAATAATTCCACACCTCCTAATAGTGCCTCTCCCTATGAACCAATGGGTGGCACTTTTATTCAAACCATCAGAGGCATGTATTAAAAAGTAATGTGGGAGTAGAGATGTATATGATGAGTAAGGAACAACTTGACAGAGTACACAGTAGCATGAAACCTAATAGAGTGTAGCAAGAGGAGAGATATTTTTTCACCTGAGTGAAAAAAAAAATGAAATGGTTGCATTGGAATTTCATATTACTGAATGGGATTATCTGGAGAAAAAAACATTCTCTCAAATTTGTAAACCTGCTTGGTGCATGGTTTGGTGAAGGATGCATGTATATACTATGTGTAAGTGTAGTAACAAGGCTTAAAAGCATATCACTACAAAGTATATGAGTGCATAACATAACTCAAATGTTGTTCCCAAGCTCCACTATCTCCTATGCTTCCCAGGTTTATTCTGAGCTTGAAAGTTTTGGTGGCTCAGCTGTGAGAAAATAAACTTATGTGATGTAAACTATCCACTCTTACACTTTGCTGTGATAAAACTATAAACGTACAGATATGAAAAAAAAATCAAAAAGCTGTCTTAAGTCCAACTAGAGAGTTGTTGGTTACTGTCAAAGTAAGCATGCCATTACTGCATCCTTAGAGTGGTTGTAGAAAATATTAACAATAATGTAGTCAATTTCTAAACAGTTTTATTAAATAAGAAACACAGAGCCGCCGGGCGGTGGTGGTGCACGCCTTTAATCCCAGCACTCGGGAGGCAGAGGCAGGCGGATCTCTGTGAGTTCGAGGCCAACCTGGTCTCCCAAGCGAGTTCCAGGAAAGGTGCAAAGCTACACAGAGAAACCCTGTCTCAAAAAAAAGAGTTAACTTCAGACCCAGACTGAAAAAAAGAAACACAGAGCCAAATACAGAGTTAAAAGCCCAAGAGATCAGCGCACTAGCGAAGAGCCAAGACTACCTTTAGCTTACCACTTGCCATCACTTCCTGAGAGAGTTCTTCTTGTCTGACTTGTCTTTTTATTGCCTTTCTGTTCTTCCTTCTCATTGGCTCTAAACCCAACCACATGACTTCCTCGTCACTGCCTGTCTATACAGACCTCCAGGTCTCTATGGCTGGTACTGGGATTAAAGGTTCCCATCACCATGCTTGGCTGTGTCCTTGACCACACAGAGATCCTGCCTGCCATGTGATCGGATTAAGGGCATGGGCTACCACCATCTGACTTCTGTTCCTGGCTCGCTAATGACCTCTGATCTCCAGGCAAACTTTATTTATTAACATACAAATAAAATCACATTTCTGCACAAATAAGACATCACAACACAATACACAATTGAATTAAATTTTCCCTTTATCTGTATGTGGATTTACTTCTGAGTTCTTGAGAATTTTTGGAGACACCAAAGGATTAAGTGATATAAAATATGCAATAAAGTCTAGAATCAATTTACATTTAGGCACAAATGATAGACAGCTGTCCTCTTGAAGGTACACACTTTATTTTGAATTCATATTTGGGTATTAGTCTATCACTGGATATAGTGGATATATGCTCTATACATGATGGGATCAGTATCATGGTTAAACAATCCACATAAATGTTTATTTTAATTTATTGTATGATTTCAATTCATAATGTACAATATAAACTATAAAGATTTTTAAACTTTTAACATCTTTATCTTCTATCAATAATATGCATTAAATTACTTCTGGAAGTTTTTCAATTGAATGCCCCATAGGCAGCTCAATTCATTAATTTCACGTCTGAATATTTAACCTATCCATCTAGTGTGGGGATAAAATACCTTCTTTCTCCTACTTTCATGATTTTAGTTAATTGCTAATTTATTTTTAGAGGAGCTGAATACAAAGCCAAATGGAGCACCATTCTTTTTCCTGATTTCCAATATGCAGCTCATTATCAAGTCTTACCTGTTACAGTTTCTCAAATGTCATTTAAATGAAACCCATTCTGTTCCATTTCCCAGTGATCCCACTTTAAGTTTGTAATATTTCTTCCTCAGACTTTTAATGATACAACTTTAGCATTAAACCATAGTCATGGCATCATTTATTTCTGAATAAATTTTAAGTGTTTCTAATTTTAGGTCATATTTACTTCTCTTAATTAAGGTACTTTTTTTGCTATTTGTAAACGTTTGACTATATGATGACAATTATGGAACAATTCATATATATCACTTATTCTGTCACTGAGGATTTGAAAATGGACCTAGGTTTAATGTTGTTAATAAGTTACAAAAGCTTTTTGTATTTGGAGCTGTGTCAATATCCCATGCTGAAATCAATTACTTGTATCCAGAGTGTTTCATATCTTTAACCTCATAAACTGTTAGAAATGAATTATTTCTTATTCTCTTTTCACATTCTTACATATATTTATATATGCTGATGAAGCACTCTATGGTAGCTTCTACTGAAATTAAAAGCAATGTTCAACATTGTTTACTTTTGCCAAATCACATCAAATACTATGAGAATGTAGATTTTAATTATCCATATTTACACATAGGCCAATCACTTATCATACACATACACACACATACACACATACACACGCAAAACGTGTAAATGGGATGGCATATATTAGGGCATTCTACAAGTTTTTCTTCCATCTAGTTGCCTTCTTTTTATTGTTGACTTTTAATGTCCTACAACACACTGTTCTAAGCCTTATGTTTATTCAGAAATAATAATATGAATTTAAAAATATATCCAAACACAGACAAATTTAAAATCATACATCTCTATTACTTGTTCTCAGAGATGTTTATATCTTCTATAATTCTTCTTCTCATTCAGTCACTAAACAATATGTTTTTCATTTAATATAGTTTTTAATTATTTGCTTTTTTTTTTTTTTGGTTTTTCGAGACAGGGTTTGTCTGTGTAGCTTTGCGCCTTTCCTGGAGCTCACTTGGTAGCCCAGGCTGGCCTCGAACTCACAGAGATCCGCCTGCCTCTGCCTCCCGAGTGCTGGGATTAAAGGCGTGCGCCACCAACGCCCGGCTTTATTTGCTTTTAATATTTCTGAAATTCTAGGATATTAATGACTTATGTTCCAGTTCTTCACCATTCTTATTTTTGTCTTCTTTGGCCATTATAAAATATTCAATTCCATTTGTATATTGATTAATATTTATTTTCTTTTAAATTGTGACTATGGTTAATATTTAAAATATGCCACAACCTTGTAGTATTTTTCTATAATTTATATTCTTCCTAGTACTAGATTTTAATATATGGTATTGGTAGAATAATATATTAATTTTCCTTAAATTTCCATTTGCTTCTTTTGCAATAATGAGGTACTGTTTTCTTTAAGCAGAAACTTTTTCCTGCTTTAATAACAGAATTACCAAAATTCTTAAAGAATTATCAAATGTCCCACTTTCTCTTTGTTATAGGTATTTAATATTTCAAGTTGAAATATTTCACACGGTTTTCTAAATAAATATTTTATTAAGTGGAATTCATTAAAGTATTTCTTGGAGGATTCAGACATAGGAAGGGAAAGAAACCACTATGTACAATGTGACTTATGCATATCTAGGCTGATTTGCACATTCACATGTCTGACATAAAGAACCAGTTGAAACTGTTGCTGCTTCAATGTTATCCTTCTACAATGGACCAGTCTGCAGAATATATAAAGGAAAATTTTTCAGCAACCAAACAAAATTATTGAAGTCTTTAAAAGAGGCAAATCATCTTAATATTTGTTTCTCAAGGGAGGACTGTCAAAAAGTAAACAAATATATGGAAAAAGAGACCAGTAACAATATATATTAGGAAAATGCAATGCCATCTCACCTCAATTAGGATGACTATTATCATAAGATATAGATAAAGTAGTGTGGTAATGAGGGAGAGAAGACATGTTATTATGCATTGTATAAGTCAGTAACAGTAGTATAGACATTAAGGAGAAATATAGAGGTATTTCAGAACAGCAATAGACATGGAATATAGCCTATCCACTCTAACCAGAAATGTAATTATTGTATCCAAAAGATGACTAAATTCCTCTTTTTTAAACCTCAGCACTATATATAGTAGTTAAGATGCTGAAACAAAAAGCCTATGTACAGATTGATAAAGGAAAAATTATGCATACTGAGATAGAATATATATTAGTTATATCTATATATAGAGAGAGTAGTACTCATAAACATAAGTTTGAAATCCTAATATTTGTAGTAAAAAAATATGTTAACAGAAGGTATATTAAGTAAAGTCAGTCACCAAAGAAGATGTTTTTTACATCCCCCCACCCCCACTCCCGCCAAGGGTGAAGTTTCAGAGGTAGACCTTCATGTGCAGCAGTGATTCTAAAACCTTGAAGCATGAAAATGAACAGGATAGAATTTGGAGTAAATATAACAAGGATTTTTTTAACCTTTTTTTATTTATTCTTTGTGTCTTTCACATCATGCATCTCCATTCCAGTCATTTCCCTGGACCTTCATATCTGCCTTCTGTCCTTGCAATCCCACCCCCAATAAAATAAAATAAAATTTAAGAGAAAAAAGGAAAAAAAAATCTCATCATGGAAGCTGTAGTGTGACACACTGAGTCATGCGGTAAACCCTTTTATCCATGTCTTTACTTGTCAGTGTTCATTGCAAAGAGTCATTAGTCTAGTTTGGGGCCTCTGGTTTCTGTTACACTATTGATGCAGGGCACTCATGGATATCCTGCAGCTTTGGATCTCCAGGACTGGCTCCTTCACATGCTCCAGCAGATCATAGATGGGGTGGGTGTTAGTATAGGCCATTTCTTAGCCCTGGTTCTGGTCCTGCATAGTTGGAGGGTTGGACAGCCTGCCAGTTCTCCCCTGCCCTCACCACTAGGGTGAGCTCTCCAGCATTGCCCTGGATAGGTCACCCACTGGACCCTTGCAGTGATGAGCAACGGGCGGGGCTAGTTTGCCGGATTTCATGCCCTCAGTGTTCACTTTCCCACACCTATACCTTCAGGGCCAGCTATACTGTGTTGCCCAGGTGAGTTGTAAGGGCCACTCTCCCATGTGCTGTTGTAGCTGGTGGGGGCAGGAACAGCTCTCCCGCTCTTAGGACCTCAGGGCCAGCTCTCCCAACATGTCACAGTAGGGAGGAGAGCAACTCTCCCCACCACACCTCTATATGGCAGTTAAGGGGCAGGGCCAGATTTCCTATGCTCACTTTCTCCGGGGACTAGTTCACCGGCACCTCAGTCAATAGGCTCTACTGTATTGCCCAAGTGAGATGCAAGATCCAGTTTCCTGAGTGGTCCAGTTGGTAAGGCGAAGGGTCATACCCCTTGCCCATCACAGGTGGCAGGGGAAGGGAGGAATAGTATCTTTCCCTTGGCCTCACCACCACACGGCATTAAGGTGGGTGTGGCCACCTATCCCACTCTTACACCCTCAGGGCTAGTTCACCAGTGCCTCTGCCAACAGGGTCAGGTCTACTGTGTTGCCCAGGTGAGGAATTCCTGCTTTCCTGAGTTCCACAGCTGGTAAAGTGGAAGGTCAGTTCCCTCGCCAGCTGAAGGCAGTAGGGGAAGAGGGACACTTTTCCCTTGCCCCCACCACCACACTGCAGATGAAGGAGGCAGTACCAGGTATGTCCCTTTCATGCCCTCGGGGCTGGCTCACCCATGTCCATGTCTACAGGGTCAGCTCTACTGCGCTGCCCAGGTGAGGTCCAGAGTCCTGCAGCTGATGAGGGTTTGGTCAGGTCCCTCACCTGCTGTAGGTGTCATTGAGGGGTGAGGGAGGAGGGCATCTTTTCCTCACCTACACCACCAAATGGCAGACAAGGGCAGTGTGACATGCTCTCCCATTCTCAGATGCTCAGGGCAAGCTCCTCCATACCCCTGCAAATAGGGTCAGATGTATTATGTGATTGCTTTAGCTGGTGAGAGGCAGCACCAGTTCTCCCTAGTGTTGAGGCCAGTGAGGGGCAGGGTCAATTCTGCAAAGCCCTATCATCCCGGCCTTTGGTGATATGAGGACCCCTGGATATCAACACAGACCATGGCTGCATCTTGACCATGGGCCCTGCCAACAGTCCAGGCCCAACAGTCATCATCATTGCTCTGGGTGACTATCAAGCCACCCACCTCAGTTCAGTCTTCACCACTTCCACCTCTTCAGATATGTCTCTGTCCACAGTAAGTGAACCATTCTGTGTCTCTCTCTTATCACCCCACACATTTGTTCACCATAATAATACTGTCTGCCCTCAGAGCCCAGGGCAGAGTGCTCTGGCATCCATGTTGTTCTCTTTGCCCCAGTCAGCCTGTCACAGCACCGGGCAGTACCATGCTTCCTCCTCCAAGATTTTTTTTTAAAAAATAAATAACTCAGTGTTGATCAGCATCATTGGTAACTGCAGTTTTCAGTAAACTAATGTTTCTTAAAATAGCTATGAAAGAGAAAATTGAAGGCTCCACCCAGAAAATTATAATAAGGAAATAAAAATGCAAATTACACAGACTTAATCTGTACATATTGTGTATTAAATATGAATGGCTAACACTCCAATAATAAATTTAAACATATTCTTGTCACTCAGGGTAAGAACAGCATCAGAAACATTGAGTAATTTAGGGTTCTTTATATCTGGACACGGAATTCTGCACTTCTAGACTACCTCTTATAAACCAAAGCAGGCATTCTCCTCACATACAAAGATATATTCTGGGGATGAAAGAGAGCATTATGATAGTTAATAAATCCTAGACATAACCTATTCAAATGCAGAGGAGATAGAAGATGAATAGAAAGTCATATGGTGTGGTAAGCATTAACCTTTGAATCTGCAGATTAGAAGAACTATTTCAGATAGGGAGAGGAAGAGCATATCTTCCATGAAGTCTGCTTAGGGTTGCATATTTTTTCAGTAATACAGAAATTTCAGTATTTTAGTGAACAGTATAGCTGGGCAAATATGTTTTGTCTGAATAATAGCCTTGATTATATTTCTAATATCCCCTCCTAAATCACATGTCTTATGGTCTTAGTTGGTCCTTCTACAGTCACAATAGATGCAAACTAGAATTTGAATTGTAACAGCAAGAAAGGAATGCTGAAGAGTAGCAACGTGTTTGGGTCCATACAAATAAAACTCAGTAATTTAAACACTGATGTGAACAGGCTTCTGTTTATGAGAAATAAGACTACCTTCTAATTTATCAGTGAGATATTCTTAAGGCAAAAATATGTTTATTATTAAATAACAAAGTTATTGCTGAGAGCATAGATGATATGTGAAGCTATAAGCTTAATTCTAGTATGAGTTTTCTACTGAGCTATATGCCTTTTGTTTGTGAAGATATACCTATATCATATGTCTTGTTGCTTTGAAAAATAGCTTAATAAAGAATTTAGAGAAGAAATGGCTTGACTCACAAACCAAGGCTTCTGTTCTTCAATTTGGGGAAGCTGAGGCATGCACTTGAAACACTTATTGTATCTACAGTCTAGAGAAGAGAAGAAAACGAAATTAAGTATGGTTGAGCTGACGCAGCAATTGGGGAAGGGGCTTCATATATCAACTAATATAGTCAACACAATCCTCCGTATACACATAACAGGCCCATACATCATGTAAAGTTGACAATTAAAAGTAACCATAACATCTTTGACCCATACTACTTCTTAATTCATTATCATTTTAGCTCTAGTTTTCACCTTGGACAATCTATTCTGAGTATGAGAAATATGACCAGAATTTTTTTTATTGGTTTGAATGTCAAGAATGTTCAGCTTCTCTTGTTTTATTGAGGCTTTCCTTAACTATAATATATTCATAGAAATATAATTTCTCAACAAGTAGGTAACTGAATGAATTCTAAGAATTCCTATAGACAAGTTTGAGGGTGTTCAGAATGGTATGTTGTTCATCACAAAATTACTTATGATTGAGAATAATAAATGTATTTAATATACATTTAGCCCTGCATAGACATTTTTCCAAGACTATAGGCTGCTCTCCATAAACTGAAAGCAAGGTCAAATTGCTGAAAACAACAACTATATTGAAATTTGAGATGTAGAGCTGGTGCCTACATAGTGTCTTCCACCCTACATTTCAAAGTCGTTGGTACAGGAACATACTCTTCACCCTATAAAAAGAGTAGGGTAAACACCAAGCTAGTCACAAACCTTTATTGACAGTGGTGCACTTCTGGAACAATGGTGACACAAACCTTCCGAGAGTAACTAACCAATAACTGATTTGAGGCCCGCCCGCTATATGAGATAAAATGCAAACCCAAAACTCCTTGGCTGACCAATTAACTGAAATTAGATAGCTCAGGGACCTATGGGAAAACCAAATAATGCTGGTCTAAAAGAAGAAAAAAATAGTAATGAAATTACTCTAATGTTATTCTGCTATATTCATAGATCAGTCAGTGCCTGTTCAGTTATCATCAGATAAGCTTCCTCCTATAGCAGGTGGAAACACATGTAGAGACCCACGGTCAGACATTAGGCAGAGAGTGAGAGACCTTGGAACATCCAGTCCTAAATGGGATGTCTCTTTCAAATTCCTGCCCTCAGAGCTGAGGGAACCCCATGGAAGAGGAGGTAGAGAGAATGTAAATCCCAGAGGAAAACTAGGACACACACACACACACACACACACACACACACACACACACAAGACTCCCTAAACCTACAATGACACACATATGAGCTCAAAGTGACTGTGGTAGCATGCAGAGGTGCTGTGGAATGTCCTTCTGTAGGCTGTGAATACATGTCTCTCTCACTGGTTGGTAATGAAGTTGTCTTGGTATAGACAGAATATGGCTTGGTGGGGAAGAAGAATTCATGTCATAGTATTTTACCAATTGAAGTCCAATGAAAGAAGGTGCCAAGAGCATGACTGAAACACTCTGAAGTCTTTGCGTAAAGAGAAACAACCCAACAGTCTGTTAGCTACTTGCATTGACAGCAGGATTCTGTTTTCTTCTTGTGACGACTGAGCAGTTCAGTAGTAATCTAAGAGAATTGATAGGAAGTGGGAGAAGAAAAACAATTTCATGTTATAAGGTGAACCAAATGCATATAAAATAGAATTTAGTTTTATAATACTTATAATAGACACAGATCAAGATGTAGAGACAGATAGGGATGATCTAGAGAGACTTTTACACACATCGTTAATTACTCTTGTGAATGAAAATTCCTGAAAAGAAGTTGTATCTGGCTGTGAGCAAAATATTGTTTTTAGGAGTTTTTGTGCTTGCAGAGACTGGCTGACTGGAGTTTCGGTACTGTGTTGAGATTGGAGTTCTGCAGTTCCTGAGGTTAATTACCTTAACTCAGGTTAGTCTTAGCCAAATAGAACAGCCATTCTTTGCCCCATTCTATATCTGAACTAGTATCCTGTGGCAATAGTCAAAAACTTTGGAATGTATTTACTTAGCGGACAGATAGCTTCTATCAGTCCAAAAGCTAAGAATACTATCCAATAGCATCCTGAGCCTATAGGAAAGTTTCCCCAATCTCAATGTACCTGGATTTCTTATATACCCACCAATGTATTTTAAAGTTTGCCTTCCTCCATTGTGTAAAGCTATAGAAACTCTGTGAAACTGTTTCTATGTTGGCACATGGTGTTTGGGGTTACCTAAATCTATGTTTCTGGGACATGGTCACTCAAACTAGCTCCAAATCTTCTGAAAAAGATTATAGCTCTTTAAGATAACTTTTTATTTGGAATTCCTGAAAGGATTGCAATGAGCTACTGAAAATCACTGCATTATTGGGAGACAAGGAATTATAAGTAAAACTTAGGAGAATCTGCTACTGGAATACAAACTCTGCATATGAGAAAAACTAGAATAAAATAAGTTTATATTTAGTAAAATTAGCCCAAGGACTTTTAATTAATGCAAGATAATCCTTAAGTATTAACCATGTAAATATTCAATAAGTGATTAGTGTTTAGATCATCAATTTTCATTGGAATATGACTTGCTTTTATAAATGAAACCTTTAATGATGTTTATAACTTTACTTTTTATTTCAGAAAAATTCATACATAATGCACTATTACTAAAAATATACATGTTTTACTCAATTATTAAGAATCTGTTTTCTGTATTGTCCCAAAATGTCTTTAAAGTATGAAGTAACAAAACAATCATCAAGATATTATAGTTCAAATTTTCATGTGTAAAACAAAACTTCCAATTTAAAACCAACCTTTTGATTTAGAACCTGAAACAAAAGAACATTATTGCAAAGAATCAGTAGTTATGTTAATGACACCTGTAATTTATTACCAATAAATTCATTCTAATTATTATTCTTATTTTCACCTAGGTTTTGTTCAGGTGAAGAAAAATGATATTAGTATATTATATGCAAAAGGCCCTCCATGTGACTCAAAATTACATCATACAGAAGAAATTATTTTTTCAAAAATATCACCTCAAGGCACAAAGCAATTTCCTCAAGAAAATACATGTAATGCGATTACTCTCTCCTAGGAGGCCTGAAATGAACCCACAGCTCCACATTAGAGCTGTAATTGTACTCCAGAATCTTTCAATGAAGAGGGCTGATTAAGTTGATTTAAATTAGAGGTGTTCAGAAAGTGCAATATCCTTTATTCATTTATTGCCAGAGGAATCAGTGCCCATGGGAAAAGAAATTCTTTGAAATCTATATTAGGCGTTTGGTAGCCAAATTAAATATATACCAAATTTAGCAACATGGTCATTTTTTCTGTTCCTGTGGATAGACACAAGGAAACAAATCAATGTTTTCAGCTTATTATGTTGAAATTTGATATTTTTCTATGGAAATATTTTTATAACATATCTGAGAAAATAAATACTGGTCTCATGGGATATTATTTTCTGAAATCTGAAAAATATCAGAAAGCATTTAAACATGTATATTTTTCTAATATAGGCTTTGTTTTCATTTTCACTTGTCTATCCAGACTTTTCAATTTTATTTTTGCAAGGTATAATGCTATATAATTATCAGACATTAGATTATACCATTCTAGTAAGTAGCCAAGACACTTTGATACTCAGATATAAATTTGTGACTATCATATCAATTTCCATTATTTACCAAACAACCAAATATGGCTTTGCATGTTGTGTGTTCTCCCACCTTTGAACTCTGGGAATAACGATTATGATTCCCATAATCTAGTTTCTTTTTTATTTCATATAAATTAAAACATATGCTTGCATACATAAAGATATGTGTGTATGTGCATGTGTGTATTCCTGCATACACATATAAACATTTGATGTGAAAAGCAAGATTTTACAATCTTCCTGAGGCAGCCCTCAAACTCATGGAAATTTTCCTGCCTCAGTCACCTGAGCACTGTAATTACAAGCATGAGTCAGTACATCTAAGAAAGATACACATTTCTGTTTGCCTCCTTTATCTTGACATAAACACTTTGATATTTTCAGTAATTGTGCATTCATCAATTATTGTTTTCATAACCCAATAATATTCAGCATTATAGACAAATCATCATTTATTTGTACATTGAACTAGTATTGGGCATATGAGCATTCCACATGCTCCAAATCTTGTCTATTATAAATGAAGCTTTTGCTGAAAGTTTTATATGTTCTATACACAACACATGTTGTTTTTACTATAAAATGCCTCAATATTTTTTAAAGTTCTAAACAACTGAGAATTTCTAAATCATATGGTTGATGATAATAGAACATTATGATATCATTAAATAAGTTGTAGTATTTTGTGCTCCCATTAACAATGTGTGAAAACTCCAACAGTACAAGGTATTTAACAACATGTTCATTTTTGTTCTAATTTTGGTTATTAAATGGAAATGTAGCATCCCATCAGTGCTTCTCAAATATATACTTTGTTAATAATCATAATGCCGAATGAAATATTTGTAACACAAACTTCCAAATATACAGTTATAATAAATATTCAACATTTTTAACATTATTGCACTCTAAAACCTTGTTGACTATGTAAAGCTTTTAATCATTCATTTTGTTTTGAATGTTGATCTAACCTGAACTCATTAGAAGACAAATCTGGCATCAAGTAAGGTGAGAATACTTAGGATTTTTTTATTTATAACCGTGGTGTAAATTTACATAATTTGCTATAGACATTTTTAAATAGATTACAAGGTGATGTCCTTCACTACATGAAGAGTGGAGCATGATACAACACATATCTTACAAAACTCTAAAAATTCCTGTATTTTAGGCACACTAGTCTTCCTGAAAATTAAACAGATAAGCAACCATATAATGAAATTTGAAGTGGAAATTCAACACATTTTTTTACTCCATAATATCAGATACTTAAAGGGAGACACACAGGCAAATTAATGATGATGTTTATTAAACCCTTCAAAATCATTAAATGGAGTGTATTTACAAAGAAATATGTAAAATAGAGCCTTGTCATGGAAATATATTAATATTAGATCATATAATCTATAAATATTAAAAATTCCTGCCTTGCTTCCTTTTATGTACCTCATCCTACCTTGTTCCATGAGGTTTCCGTACCTGAGTTTGAAAGACCCTGCTATCTCCTGTACCCTGGCCCACTTACTTTAACTTGACTCTAATTTCCCTACATGCCATAGTTTCATTTAAATCTGCCTATGCCCTAGGATTGGTCTTTCTCCTACCCAGACTTCATCTTGCTCTTCTTACCTCTTGGTACCTGTCTCCAGAATGCCTCAGCCTAGCAACTGACTCTGTCATTATCCAGACTCTGTCTTCTTCCTTGCTTCAGGTACTATTATAGCATCACTTGCCCATAGTAAACCAGCCTCAATCCTAGTAAATGAGTGTGCCTTCATCTTGTCCCATGCCTTCCCTCTTCTCTGAAGCCATGTCCTATAGTCTAATGCCTGGTCTCAGATGATGCAAATCTCACATTGGCTAGATCTGAGTGCTTCTTTCCGGTCCACTAAGCAGCCCCATCTTCATCAGGAATGCCTTTCTTGCTCAGTATTCAGACATGTGTGTGACAGATATTCAGTGTGGTAGTGCATCCCTTGAAATATGTAATACCAGTCTCAGCAACTGATCCATCAATTTGGTGGCACTTGTTTCTAGCAGATACTTCCAAACCATCAAATCTGACACTTCTCCTGAGTATTCAGGCCTAGTGGACAATAGCTCACAATAAAAGACAAGTAACTCTACTTCCCTATAATCAGATTAGTGACTACTCTGCTTGACATCATATAACCTATATCCGGTAACTGATGGAAGCAGATGCAGTGATCTACAACCAAGGTTTGAGCTGAGCTCCTAGACTTCAGTTGAAGAGAGGGAGGAGGGATCACAGGAGCAAAGTGAGGTCAAAATCATGATGGGGGAAACCACAAAGGCAGCTGACCCAAGCTGGTGGGAGCTCATGGACTCTGGCCTGTCAGCTGGGGAAAATGCATGGGACAGAACTAGGTCCTCTGAATGTGGGTGACAGTTATGTGGCACAATCTGTTTGTGGGGTCCCTGGCAGTGGGACCAGGACATATCCCAGGCACATAAAATGGCTTTTTGGAACACATTCCCTAGGGTGGGATACCTTGCTCAGCCTTGACACAGGGGGAGGGGGCTTGGTCCTGCTCAACTTAGTATGCCAGATTTTGTTAACTCCCCAAGGGAGGTCTTACCCTCTCTGAGGAATGAGTAGGGGTGGCGGAAATGAGGAAGCAGGAGAAAGAGAGAGAGGGGTAACTGGAATTGGTATGTAAAATGAAAAAAGAACTTTTTTAAAAAATAAATAAATTTAAAAAGGCAAGTAATATGTAATATTCAGTTGCAAACATGCCATGTCTTGAAGGTAAACTATGAGATTACTAAGATGTTTTTCTTCCAAAACACATGGATTTCTCTCTAACCTCCCCTTAAGGAGTCCTACTTAAACATAAGCAAGTGGCTGAATAAAATTATAAAGACAGCTCATGATATGATAATCAGTTTTACTGAAGAGATAGAAATTAAGGAAGAAGTTACATCAGAAGCATAGATTTTAAAGAAGACAGGTTATCAGTGCTTGAAGACAAGTAGAGGAAATATTTCACTCAGTCAAAGAAAATAATGTATTTTAAAAGCCCACAAAAATATGTAGGAACGTAGAGATGCCCTGAAAACACCCAGTCTATCAATCATGGAAATAAAGGAAGAATTACACATTAACAACATGTTTAGCAAGTGTCAAGTCACATATCATAGATGAGCTATCAGAAAAAGTATTGGTCATTTGATAGAAGATGTACTCCAAGTTCTGGAAGACCATAATTAACAACACAACTTTAGAAATAAAGCAAAACTTCGTGTCACAAAAGAAACAATGTGCATGATAAAAATAGAGGAGAAGGAATGATACATTGCCAAAAATCTAGCTCTATAGACAGTACTAGGAGGACATTTTCAAAATGAAGAGAGAGATAAAACTATTCCAATTGAAGCAGGGTGGAAATAAACAGTGTCAAGGTTGTCAAAAGAGGTCTAAAAAACAAGACAATATCATCCAAGTAGCAGGAATCAATAAACATCCTTTAATAATTAATTTGAATATTAAAGGTTTGAATACCTTGACCCCCCCAGAAAAAGACACAGACAAGTTGTTTGGAATAGAAAACCAGATCTATCTTTTGCTCCCTTTAAGAAACTCACCTCACCATTAAAGATAGACACATCTTAGGATAAAAGGGTTGAACAAGATAAATAAATAATTAGAACTAGGAAGCCAGAAGTAATAATTAATCTTAAATCTGGATAAAAGAATTTAAACTAAACCTGATCAGAAGAGATAAAGAAGAAGAAAGAGTTCATATTTGGGCAGGGTTGAAGTAAGGAAAGAAGAGGAAGAAATGATGTAATGATAATCCTGACAATTAAAATGAGTAATTATGTATTATTTCATTTTATACACATTAAGGGAACAAGATAGAATGGCACTATTGCAATTCTGAACAAAAACAGCATAAAAAACAAACACAGAGAAACTGTGGAATTAAAGAAAACCACAAATCAAACAGACTTAACAGACAGTTATAGAACATTGCACCCAAACACTGAAGCATATGTACTGTTTTTAGCAGATCATAGAACATTCTCTAAACTAGATCACATATTAGGACAGAAAGCAAGACTCAATAAAATATTGTAATAGTATTCTGTATTCTGTCTAACTAAACCACAATAAAGCTTGATATAAACAGAAAGATAAGCAACAGAAGCCACACAAATTAAGAGATGAAACAATTTATTAAATGATTCTTGAATAACTGGAGGCCTTAAAATAGAAAATAAAAATTCCTACACTAGAATGAAAATGTAAACATAGACTACAAAAAATCTATTTGTAAGGGAAATATTTTTATTAATTAAAATTTTCATTAATTTATCTTTTTTTTTCATTTTTTTGTTAAGAAATTTTCTACTCACCCTACATACCACCCACAGATCACACCTCCTCCTTCCTCCCACCCACCCCCAGCCCTCCCTCCCAAGCCACCCCCATTCCCACATCCTCCAAATCAAGGTCTCCCATGGAGAGTCAGAAGAGCCCAGCACACCCAGTCAAGGCAGGTCCAAGTCCCTCCCTGGCGCACCAAGGCTGCTCAAGGTACCACACTGCAGGCACCAGGCTCCCAAAAGCCTGCCCATGCACCAGGGATGGATCCCAATTCCCGCACCCAGGTGTCTCCCAAGCAGTTTGAGCAAAACAACTGTCTCCTGTATCCAAAGGGCCTAGTCCAGATTCAACATCCAGATCAGTTTCTCCTCCCTCATCTCCTCCCAGTCCCTCCCCCATCCTCCCCTCTACCCCCTCATCCACTTCTCCTCTGTCATTGTTCAGGCTTCTCATGGTCATCAACAAAGCATGTCACATCAAATTGAGGCAAGACAAAGCTCCTACCGCTGGGCAAGGCAACCCAGCATTGGGGAAAAAGTTTCAAAAGCCAGCTGAAGCACCAGGGACAGATACTGATCCCACTGCTAGGAGCCCCACAAACAGACCAAGCTACACAATTGTCACACACATGCAGAGAGAGGACCTAGGTTGTCCCATCCAGTCTCCTTAGTTTTCTGTCCAGAGTCATGAGCTCCCATGAGCAGCTTAGGTCAACTATCTTTGTGGGTTCCCCCATCATGACCTTGACCCACCACTGGTTCATACAATCTTTACTCCCTCTCTTCAACAGGATTCCCAAAGTTGAGCGCAGTGCTTAGATGTGGATTTCTGCAACTGCTTCCATCAGTTACTGGATGAAGGCTCTCTGATGACAGTTATGGTGGTCACCAATCTGATTACAGGAAAAGACAAGTTCAGACACCCTATCCACTGTTGCCAGCAGTCTTAGCTGGGGTCATCCTTGTGGATTTCTGGGAGTTTCCCTGGCACCACATGTGTCCCTAATCCCAAAATGCTGCCCCCCACCTCAAGACATCTCTTTCAATACTCTCCCCTTCCCCCCGTCCAGCCCCCAACTGCCCAACTGGATCCCTCATGTTCCCATTCTCCCCTTCCCCTTCCTTGTAAGGGAAATGTTATAGTTCTAAATGCCTGCATCAAATAATTTGAGCTATCTAAAATAAAGATCATAATGCTCTATACTACGATCTTGTAAAAAAAAGAAAATCCAAAGTAGAAGAGAAAATACTTAAGGTCTATTAATTTCCCAGTTAATAGAAGTTCAAAAGCAATAGAAATAATCAATGAGATTAAGAGTTGGTTTGTATCATGCTTTTTATTTTGGGCCACCAACCAGCTCCCATATCAAGACACAGAGACTTATTATTAGCTTTCAATGCTCAGCCTAGCTGAGGCATGTTTCTGGCCTGCTCTGTTAATTTAACCTGTTTCACTTTATCTACCTTTTGCTTCTGTGCCTATTACTTTTCTTACTTCTGTACATCTTACTTCACTGCTTATCTGTGTTTGGCGGGCTGGCAGCTGCCTGGCTTCTCAGAGTGGGCATGTCCCTCTCCCTCATTCTGTCCTCCTTCTTCTCTTGTTCTTTCCATTCTTTTTGAGCCTAGGTTTCTCCCTGTACTTATTCTCTTTGCCTGCTAGTCCCGCTTATTTTTTTCCTCCTGCCTCTGTTGCCCATTCAGCTCTTTATTAGACCAATCAGGGGCCTTAGACAGGCAAGGTGAAACAAATGCAATTCATCTTTTCATAATAATGCAAATGCAGCATAAAGAAAAACAACACACCTTTACACAGTTAAAGTAATATTCCTCTGCATAAACAAATGTAACACATCTTCACCTAGTTAAAATAATATTCTTCACAAGCACAAGATTAAAAAGCCCTAAACCAATTAACCAAAAGAGTACTTTCTAGATTAATCAACTTAGAGACAAAAACTGAGACATCACATTATATATCAATGAAACACAGACATCAAAATTTAAATAAATGAATCAATTTTCAGATGCATGTGAACTAAATTCTTAAATCAAGATTAAACAGGTAACTTAAAGATACAATGAGCAATGAGATTTAAGCAACAATACAAACTTAAGACCTGGTACCACCACCTCACCTGCCCCCACATCCTGAAAAAAATAAAACAAATGGATTCAGTGAGAAATTCAAACTAAATTCCATATTATGTTTAATTATTGCATAAAATGAAAAGGAAAAATGCTTCAAATTCTTTTTAATGAAGTCAGTATTAACCTGATGCCTCACATAGAGAAAGTCATATCCAATAAAAGGAAGCTAAAATCCCGAAATGATGTCTTCCTCCCATGTAATATATCTCCTCACTTTCCAACTACTGAGAAGTCTCAATCTCTAATCAATGCTATATGTGTATCTAAATATCTATATCAAGAGTAAAAGATACTTAAATAATGTTCCAGTCAGACACATTTTTTCCATTTCTTTTTAATCTCTGAATTAATAAAATGTAGCTGGTTGTCTACTTTCAGCATATGATGAAGGAATAAGCAGGATAGATCTTCTATACCCAAAAGTCAAGTGTAAACAAATGGAATTGGTTTCCTCCCAAGTCAAAAATCTACCAGTCTGATTTCGTGTGTGTGTGTGGTATGTTTGTGTGTGTGTGTGTGGTATGTGTGTGTGTGTGGTGTGTGTGTGTGTTAATTCTTTCAGGGTAAGAAAATCATGATTTTATTATAGAGACTATCCTCCTGCCACTCCTCCAGCGTCTGCTGTTTTATCACTATCCATGACTTTTCTATTTTTTTGCCTCTTTTATAAGACAGAACAAAACAAACAATTAATTACATTGGTTCAAGACCAATTTACGCTGCACAAATAATATTGGATATGTGCTCTTAGGAGAGCAACCTGGTCCTACATTCTTAGCTAAAACTGACTTCCTCTCTCAGAAGCTAAAAATTGTCAATATCTCCATGACTTGGTTTGTACTACTTCCCTAACTCTCCTCATGATAGAATTTGGTACAAACTAGGGTTTCACAAATTTTGTTCATGCTATTACTATCACTGTTTGTTCATATGTTTGTGCACTGCTGTCTAAAAGATACTATTTCCTTGTAATCATCCACTGCCTATGGCTCTCACAGTCTTTCTGTTCCCGCCTCAGTATTAATCTCTTAAACCTGGGAGTGGGGTACAATGTAAATCTTCTCTTTAGTGATGGACATTCTGCTTTTTCTTACTCTCTGCATCTTGTTCAGTTGTGTGTCTCTGTGTTAATCACTATATATTTCAAAGAGAAACTTCTTAAATAGGGGTTAAGAGATTAATTTTCTGTGGGTATTATCTTAATCCATTTCAGTCTGTATAATACTGTGTCCATTTAGCAGAAAAAGAGTAGTGGGCTCTCTCTATGGCTTATGACCTTGGTTCTTTCTCCAATAAAGGTAACATGCATGGAATTTATCTTGTGGACTGTTCCCTAAATTTAATCATAAAATCGTTGGTTACCTCCATGTTTGTGCCACAGTAGCATCAGTAGGTATGATTTGTCAGGCCAGACATTATTTATTTCTAAGGGTTCACAGTTGAGATTGATTGATGATTTTTTTCTTTTTTATGCTGATAGAGGGCATAGCACCTTTTAGCATATTGAAAAACTGTGAATAGAGATGAAGAATCCATGTTAGTATCAGCATAATTTCCCCATGTTCTATGACCCATCTATTTTCCATCGAAAGCAATAGTGTCCTCAATCCAATTTGTGGAGGATAAACAGTCGCAATGGCAGTACTCTGTAATATTTGTAGTTCTAAGAGATTTTACTAGCCAATAACTCCAAAGGAAGTTACCAATTCCTAGCACTTGGCTTTTTATTTCTTAACCTCTGTAATCTAGTGAGACATTGTCATCCTCTTATGAGATAACTCCTTTTATGTTTGCATATATATATATATATATATATATGACACACACACACACACACACACAGAGAGAGAGAGAGAGAGAGAGAGAGAGAGAGAGAGAGAGAGAGAGAGAGAGAGAGAGAGAGAGAGAGAGCGCTTCTGCAGTAGAAGGTTCTCTATGCCTTTTTTTTTTTTTGGAAAGTTTAAAGATGTTTATCACTTTGCATATTTTCTTCTCTATCCTGGCTTCAGTTCAACCATCCTAGTTATATTCTTCTATTATTATAAAACTTTATGCCATCTTCTTTGTATGATCCTCTTCATGGTCCTTTGCTTCATGGTCCTTCTGTGATTATTCTAAGGTAAGCACATATATCTAAAGTTTCAATGTTATTATCTGCAGACAAGAGAAGTCATATGATTATGTTTGCATTTGTTGGTTAGATATGCCATTCAAACTGATTATTTCAAAATCCATACACTTACTTGTGAGTCAAAATTTCATTTTCCTTAATGTCTGATGTTGTGGGATGTTTTGATCGCACTCTGTCGCTCCAGAGACTGCCATTGAAGTTTGCTTTGAATCAAAGGATGGAGCTAGCTACTAGCTGACCAAAATTGGCCAGAGATGTTTTGGAGGACTGAGGACATATAGAACAACACAGGAAATAGTAGGTAGAGCTTTAGAGAGCTTCTAGGCCTTTTGGATTAAGGAAAGAGAGAGAGAGGAGTTCACTCATTGCTTCTTTTGCTATTTCTCTGATCAATCAGGTTCTTACCTTGATATCTGACTTTCATGTTTTTATTGATAAAAAATAATTAGATAAATGCTTCAGGATGAATAATGATGTATTGTGTAAATATAGAACATTTTTATTATCCAGTAATCAGTTGATGGACATCTAAGATGTTTCCATTTCCTTTCTACTGTTAATAGAACAGCAATGATCACAGATGAGAAGATATCTTTAGTGTAGGATATGGATTTCTTTGGTATATACCCAACAGGGTTATAGAAAGATTTTATGTTAGATTTATTTTTAGTTTTTTGTATAATCTCCACACTTTTTCCCATAATGCCTGCAACAGTTTTCACTTCCAATATCAGTGAATAAGTATTACACTTTCCCCATATGCATGCTAGCAGTTGTCATTTTATTTTCCTCAGCCAATCTGACTAGTGTGTGATGACATCTCAGTGTAGATTTAATTTGTAATTACATGATAACTAAAAATGTGGAATATTTTTTAATTATTTTTATCCAATTATATTTTATCTTTTGAGAAATCTCTCTTTACTTCCTAGCCTCATTTTTAATTGGGTTGTTTGTTTTCTTGACATTTATTTATTTTTAGTTTTTCCAGTATTCTACATAATAGATCATTCTGGGAAGCTATTTTATATTCTTAACATGAAATAGTTCTGCTTATCAATAATTTCTTAAGGGACAGGTAAATTTATATATGAAAAAGAACACTTCACATATAATGATATATTTTTAAAAAGCAGTTTTTATAGTTGATTATAAATAATATGCTATTTTATTACTAAAATAATAATGGTAAAGGTTTTAATCACTACAACATTATCTTTTTTCTATAAAATGATATAATTAATTTTCTTGAATTGGATATCATTCATGCTAAGTTCCCAAAGAATGGGTCACTTGAACAGTAATTTATTTTCCTATAAATTTAGAAACCTAAATATTCCATTTCAAAGTTCTTCATTATTTGTTTTCTTTGTGTGCTCATTTTGTGGGTTATACATGAGTATATTTATGTTCTGTAGATATTTTTTGCTGTGTTGGAACATTTCTCTATATATCTTTGTGAGACAGTCATTGGTAAGTACTCATAATTTCCATCACTTCTATAAATGACACACAAATCTTTAAATATTTATTTATTAACTCAGTTCTATACATATGTAATGTGGACTGCATGAATTATGTGCAGAGTGTACCTGTAGATCCTTATAAAGGACCGAAGAGGAGTTCAGAAACCTGGAGCTGGGGCAAAGATAATTGTGAGCAATCCATGCTAATACTAAAGCTGAACTCAGTTCTTAGCCAGAGACATGTGTGCTCTTAACCTCTGAATCTTCTTTCTAGCCCCTTTAAGTTTTAATCTACAAATAATAAAAAATTAATTCTGTCAGAAAAATTAAGTTAAGAGTTCTTTAGCAAGTGATGATTAATGTGTAAATAAGTCCTCGTTTCAAAGGTAATGGGCCATTAACAGAATTGTTAATCATTGAAGGAAAAATCTGTTATGATGACTAGGAAGGAAAATAGTGTTAAGGAAATGGGTTTTTGATTCTGAATGAATGAAATTTTAACAACAAAATTGTTATAACCAGAGGTTCAGACATGGAATTCATAAGTACTGTTCTGAAGGCTTAGGGATCAGCACATCTACCTTGACATTATTTTAGATTTTATTCCTGTATTTAAAGTCTGCACAGTCCTCAAATCTCAAGATATGGAGCTATTGATGTAGCATGAATCTTAATTGGTTTTAATAATAAAACTCAGAGTCAGATATAGGGATAAATGCTGAAAGATCAGAGAGAAAAAGGAACAATCCATAGCCACCTCTCACCTCACCAACTCCTCAGCTGGAAGGACTGAGCTCCTTTCTCCTCCTACCTTATATTCCTTTTTCTGCCCAGTCATATCACTTCCTGTCTCAACCTCTCTAGTGCTGGAACTAAAGGTGTGTGTGTCTCCCAAGTACTGGGAGCAAAGGCCTGAGATCCCAAGTGCTGGGATTAAAGGTATATGCCACTACTGCCTGGCCTCTGTGACTAACTAGTGACTGAATTTGTCCTCTGATCTGCAGGCAAGCTTTATTTGTTAGATCATACACAAAATATTACCACATTTCACTTTTTGTCTAAAATTAAAAAAAATAAAAGATTATAACTAGTATAAGAAAAACTATATACAATAGGTACAATAACTATATATATATATGCAATAATTACATCAATAATGTCTAGTCCATTAACACTTGACAAATTCACAGAAAATACTTCATTATTTATCCTATTTTTGTGAGTCCAAAGTGTTGTACCTAATTCACTTTTTATCCTAACTTGTATTACCACCAAAAGCAACTATTGATTTCTCTTAAACTTAAACACTTTACACCTCTTTAGTGAGTTTCTTTTCTGAATTTGTTAACAAGGAAAATTATAACTATAACTATCTAGACATCAATTACATCAAAGACTCTGAGAAAGAAATAAAATTAAATGAGTAAGCAGGAAATACAAGCAAACTACTTCCCAAAAATGTGAAAAATAACAGAAACCACCTGTACAGTAACCCAATGTTCCTCTGTAATGTTGTGGCATCCATCTTTGGCCTACAGGTCTAGCATACCTAACACACTTATCTGTGAAGCAGGATTTTTCTGAAGGGTTGTCCTACCTTGTCTTGACAAAGTTCAGCATTCCTTTCCTTTGTGTCCTGCTTGTCCCATTTATACAGGATACTGTCAGTAGTCCAGGCAAGGACATTTTTTTTTTTTTTTTTTTGTCAGTGGCTAACATCCGCCACGAAGAAAGTAAACTCCTTATGGAATTTCTGTGATGCCTATCATCTTCTCTGAAGTAGATTGGTGAGGCATGTCTCATTAAACAAACGAAAAACCCTATGTTATTAAAACATCTTAAATACCATATACTGTAGACCTCTAACATGTTTGGAAACAACCTGTCTATCTAAAATATATTTCTGCTTGACCTTGAAAACAGACTATAATATGACTATAAGTTTGATTGTAAAGACTAACTACTAACTTGCATTTTTTTATATTCTAATTAGTTTGTATTTCATAATTTTCAAGGACTAGAATTTTGCATTACATTATTAAATGAGTTGTATAGGTACAATGCCCTGAACAAGATTAAAAATATATGTATATTATATTCTAATAAAATTAATTTTATTTTTAATAAAATTTGTATCAATATACAAAATTTGTATACAATATACAAAAATCCAATCCAATATAAAATATTTAAAACTAGTAGTTGCTTTTTAAAAGTAGATTCAATAATCTACCTTTTTATCTTATCATATCTATATCCTCCCTTTTTCCTTTCCAGAGTAGATTCAATAATCTACCCATTTATCCTATCATATCTGTATCCTGCTTTTTTTCTTTTTTTCAAACAAGAACACTGAATCTAATCTTCTTTCTTCAGTTTTTTTCTTTACCATTACCAGTAACACCTTGTAACCAACCCCCCTAAATGATGACAAATATCAATAACCCATTGAAAGACCAAAATATACCCATCCCATCCCTTGGGAATGTGGATGGCATATTCTTAAATTTGCTTCCTGCTCTCTAGGATCAGTGACATCTTTAGGGGATTCTGAAAAGAAAAATTAGGGTTAATTGTCAAGTCCTGGGAGAGGTAGGTGCATTATTTGTTGTCCAGTCTCTGTGTAATGGGAAAGTGCAAGGGCTTGTCTCAAGTCCTGGCTAGAATAGTCTCTGAGGCTGGATCATCTCAGATAGCCACCTCAAAATTGTCCTGAGCAGGTTGTAGCCCAAAACAGATCTTTAGGTGTTATTTGTCAGCTTAGTTCTTTTATCATAGTCCATGTGGAATCATTGTTGTGGGGCCCCATCATCCTTTTGGAGACGTCAAAGGTTGCTGTTAGGCATAGTTATGGTTCATTGTAGAAAACTTAAAATATTTTAGATGTCATATGCAGCATATCTCAAAGAGGTTAAAGGATCAATATTTGTTGTGTACATCCAGAGTACAAAATCTTAATTCCTAGTGACCTGATAGAGACTCAAACCTGCAATCATGTACAGGAAGCTAGATGAAGCCTTTTTCTAGAATTAGTTAGTACTCTATACGATCATTAATATCATGACAAAAGATATATATATATATATATATATATAT
>CABHPP010102235.1:0-10452 GCA_902168425.1 Peromyscus attwateri
TGTGTGTGTGTGTGTGTGTGTGTGTGTGTGTGTGTGTGTGCCTGAGTGTGCCTGGATGTGCCTGGGTGTTGTGGGATATTTGTACATTGTGTGAAAATATACTGCTGTGACTGATTTAATAAAGATCTGAATGGCCAATAGCTAGGCAGGAGGTATAGGTAGGACTTCAGGGCAGAGAGAGAGGAAGTAGGAGATGAATCTAGGCATATGAGAGACACCAGGAGATGCCATCGAGAAGTAGAATGAGTAGGACACACAAAATGGGAGATAATGCCACGAGGTAGAACATAGATTAATAAAAATATGGGTTAATTTAAGTTATAAGGGCTAGTAGGACAAGCCTAAGCTAAGGCTGAGCTTTCATATTAATAATAAGTCTCTGTCGTTATTTGTGGGCTGGTAGCCCAAAGGAAAATCTGATTACACCTAGGTGCACCCAGGTGTGCCCAGGATGTGTCTGAGTGTGCCTGGGTGTGGTGGTTTGAATGAGAATGGTCCCCATAGGCTCATGTGTTTGAATACTTAATCCCCCGTTGGTGGAACTGTTTGGGAAGGATTAGGAGGTGTGGCCTTGTTAGAGGAGGTATGCCACTGGAGGCTATCTTTGAGATTTCAAAAGACTCACACTATTCCTTGTGTGCTCTCTGCCTCCTGTTTTCAGATCAAGATGTGAGCTCTCAGCCGTCCCTGCTACCATGCCTTTCTCTCTTTAACCCTCTGAAACCATGTAAAGTCCCAAATAAACTCTTTCTTCTCTGAGTTGCTTTGCTCATGGCATCTCTTCACAGCAATCGAGAAGTAATAGAAGTTGGTGCCAGGAGGGGGCTGTTGCTGTGACAGGCCTGACCGTGTTGTTTTGGGGAGGAATGTGGAAGACTGGGACTTCAGACTAGGAAAGTGGTTGAATGCTGTAAACAGAGCTTAACAAGAGCTTCTTGCTTCTAGCAGGAGCTTGGAAGACAATAGTACTGAGAGCAATGTGGCCTGCGGAGACCATTCTCATTATATTTTGGCAAAGAATGTGGCTGTTTCCTGCCCTTGTCCTAAGAATGTGCCCGGGGCTAAAGTAATGAACTAATTTATAAGTTGCCTTAGTCATGGGGCTCTGCCACAGTAATAGAAAAGGAACTGCGACAAAGTATGCACGGGTACACACCTGTGTTTGTGCTCCTGGAGCGGAGGAAACTGCCTCTGATGATGTCCAGATGTCTGTGGGAAGGCCCTGGCCTGGCAGTGTACCGCAGCCTGGCAGGATGAGCAGAGGTAGCTCCCGAACCTTCTCTGTGTCCCTAACACTCTGAGGACACCAGCTCCAGCTCTCTCCTTTCTAAGCCTGCGTCCATCACTCTGTCCGTCTGGAAGGCTGGCAATGCTCTCCTTGGGCTTAGTGACGTCCAAACAGCCTAGAGACACCTGCTGGAGGCCTGCTGGATGGACTCACTTCACTCAACCACCTTCTTCCTCTCGTTCTACAGCTCGGACATCAGGTGACATCTCAGACAGAATGGCCTGGTTTACCTTAATGCAGAATTTTTGAAAAGCTTTGATTTTTTAAAATAATCTTACCCCCCTCCTACAAACGAGGAGACAGAGAATCTGGTCCCAGAGCCAAGCAGCCCTGGGTCCCACTTCTTCCCCCCTGAAACTTCCAGAAAACTAAACATGCTTAAGAAGGAACCCCTCAGCTGGGCGGTGGTGGTGCACGCCTTTAATCCCAGCACTCAGGAGGCAGAGGCAGGCGGATCTCTGTGAGTTCGAGGCCAGCCTGGGCTACCAAGTGAGTTCCAGGAAAGGCGCAAAGCTACACAGAGAAACCCTGTCTCGAAAAACAAAAACAAACAAAAAAAAGCATAAAAAGAAGGAACCCCTCACAGGGAACAAGAGTAGACCCAGCCCTGACCCCTTAGCCAGACCCCAGACCACAATAAAGCAGCTTGGCTCTCTTAAGACATTTCTCAAAACAGAAGAAGGGGAACCTCCCCACAGTCCCTCAAGCCCAAGCCTGGCTGATTCAGTTTCTAGGAGCTGGCTCACCGCAGGACTCCACTGTTCTAGGAGACTGCCAAGTTCTAGAAAGGAAAACCTGACTGAAAATGGCTTTGTCATGGAAGAAAAGGGTATCTCTGTCCAGAGCCCTCAGGTGTCAACTGTGGGGGACACAGACCCTAGCTGTGAACATGGGTGTTACTGTCCCCAGCTCCAGGGACAGGCATGTGGGGCCACCAGGTGAGTGGATGCTCCAGCCCCTGGGTCTGCTCCAGCTTTGGCTCGGCCATCCTGCTGTGTGGTTTCTGCCATCGGGGAAGGTCCAGGTTCTACTTCAGCCATTCCCACCGCCGTTATCCTGGTTGCAGGTTGGAGGAAGGTGAGGGGCAACAATGGACCTGCCACACTTGTCTCCTCATCAGGATGCCTTCCCAGCCCTGCCTGGGTCATGGCTGCCCCCAGCTGGGAGCACTCATGCAACCACCCCCAAATTCGAGAGGCGTGAGGGAAAGTGTGCTGGTGGGCCTGCACTTGCCACACAGGCGTGGAGCTAGGGCTCCTGGGAGAGCAGCTCAATACAGGCGTTGCAGACGCTTTATCTTTCTTTTCTGCCCCACCGCTCTCCCTCATGGGCATCTGTCCTGACCCTTGTCTGTCCCTTCCTTGAACCAGGAGCCAACGTCTTTCAAACACACTTTTGAGGTGCAGCTCTGAGCTGGACCGTTGCAGGCAGGCCATGCCGTGTGACAGCTCTGCTCACCCACCTCCCACACACACTTGCCCTCGCCACCAGCCTATTTCCACCTTCCCAGGTGTGGCTGTCATCTCTGTCTGTAGGGTGGTGACTTAAGCACCACCGAGCCCCCAGCTCTCCTGCAGATGAGGTCAGCCTCAGATTGGCAGCCAGCACAGGCCTGAGGGGCTCAGTCCCTCTAGCCACTGTCCAGCCTGAGGCCAGCAGCTGCGAGGACATGGCGGGCTTGGCTTTGCTCCGTGGGTCTCTCATCCTTACTCTGGGACTTGTGTGCCAATGGTACATCTGTCTGCTGTGGGACAGAAGCAGGAGGGATGGAATATTGCAGTGCACTGACTCTAGGTCAAGAGTGAGCTGATTGGCCGGGCGGTGGTGGCGCACACCTTTAATCCCAGCACTCGGGAGGCAGAAGCAGGCGGATCTCTGTGAGTTCGAGGCCAGCCTGGTCTACAAAGTGAGTTCCAGGACAGCCAGAGCTACACAGAGAAACCCTGTCTCGAAGGGGAAAAAAAAAGAGTGAGCTGATTGACTGAGTGACACTGTCCCCTTCTTCAGGGGAGGGACCCCAGAGCCTGGGTGCAGAGCTGTTGTCCCCGCCATGGCACTTTCTGCATCTGGCTTCTCTCAACACACATTGGGGTCCCTGGAGTCTTGCTCCCCACTAATCTTTCTCACCCTTTGGTTTCAGACGACCTTAGCCATTCCTCAGTATTCAGCTACCACTTAGCCCTGTTAGCACTCAGACCCACATGCCCCACCCTAGCTGGTCTGCTGAGGCCAGCTGCCAATCAGATATACCTGGGGTCCATCTGGAACCCCAAATCTTTCTCCTACTCTGACCCTCAAGGCCTCAGCCCCGATCCTCCTCATGTGTTCCCAGTGATACCCACACTCATCTAAGGGGCTGTCCGCTCCAGACGCCAGATGTCATCAAGTGCCCTGGTCTTTAGGTCCCCTCCCGCTACTGTGGTCATGAGTAATGACCTTAGCTAAGCATCTACCCATGAGCCAGACCCAGGACCCTCAGGGGAACACTGCATCAAGACTTTCTACCTTGCCCACAGTGTGTGACGTCTCTCAGAAGCTATGGTGACTGTCACTAAGCTGGTCGATGTCCTAAGTCCCCAGTCTGAGATACTTCTCGATTCTCATTGCCTGAGCCTGGTGCTGAAGCCTGAGCAGACAGCCCTGCAGAGCCTCTATTCATCACTACACAGCAAGACTTGGCTACGCTCACTCCGTGTGCCAGGCAGCACCCGGGGACAGAGAAACCCGAGTCCCTGGGAACCGGGCTCAAAGGTAATAAACAAATATTGAAAGTGTGGTGGAAGAAATGCTTCGGGGAAACAAAGCCAGGCGAGCTGCTGGCCTCAGCACGGGGCCACCGTGTCATTTAAAGTCAGAGTCGGTCGCTGGTTAGAAGGTATTATGGGATGGAGAGATGGCTCAGAGGGAGAAGTGGTCGCTGAGCCAGCCTGAGGACCCGAAAATGAATCTCAAGAACCTATATAGAGCCGGGCACAGTGGGGTACCCCTGTAATCCTAACACTCCAACAGAAAGATGGGAGACAGAGACAGGAGAACCGCCCCAGAAACTCTCAGGCCTGTTAGCCTCGAGAACAACAAGAGACTATGTCTCAGGTGAGGTGGAAAGTGAGGTAGCTTTCTCCTGATCACACACATTCCATGGTACACGCACACCCACACTAACACACACAGGAACATACCGTATGAGCACACACAGGAACATACCGTATGATCACACACACAAAGATCAGAAGGACAGGGAGAAACAACTGCCATGAAGTAAGATGGGAGAGAGTGCAAAGGCCCTGGGGCAGGAAGGGCTTGGAAAAGACTTGTGCAGGACGGAGAAGGGCATGCTGGGGATGTGGCTTTGAGCTGGAGGGACAACGTGTCCAGACAGGTTCCCACAGAATCCCTCTGGCTGTCATGGATAGACCAGAAGCAGGAAGTAGGGTTCGCTTGCCTCCTGACACTCCCATCCCAGAGGTTGACTGACAGTCTCAGAAAGCTCAGGAAAACCAAACAGGATTTTCAGGTTGAGCAGAGGGAGAAGGTGCCAGGTCCTTCCCTGGCTCCTGGTTCCCAGCTGCCACCTCCCCACAGCATCATGGGTGCTGACAGGGGTGCTGATGAGGTTTATGGCTGCCCCACCCCGTGCCTGGTGCCTGCCATCTGGGGATGCACTCTGTGGTGTGCGTGCACCAACCACAGTGGCTGAGGCAGAGGATGCTGACGATTGTGGACCAGAGAATGACTCTGGCCCTTTTACTTCTGCAGAACCAAGTGGCCCCATGCACTCCTGCTCCTGCTGTGACCCCTGCCTAGGGTCACTTATCTCATCCTCCAAAGAACAGCTTATTTATGTCTGTGGTTTGAGTCTCAAAACCTGTGACATCAGATAAGACTTATGTTCACACACACACACACACACACACACACACACACCAAACACCACCACAGAGAAGGGAAACTGAGGTAGAGAAACTCCAGGCTGCTGAGAGGCCTCAGATTCTCCAAGCCCTTCTCAGAGTCTTCTAGGCCTCTTCCCCCACCCCCACTTGAGACAGAGGCCTGTATAGCCCAGGGTGGGGATAACCCCTGACCCCTCTACCTGGGCTTACAGGTGTGAGTCACCATGCCGGTTTATGCTCTCCTGGGGATGGAACTCAGGGCTTCTTGGATGCTAGGCAAGCACTCTACCAACTGAGCCACACGCCAAGCCCCTGCAGACCCCACCCCCACCTGCCTTCTCCTTGTCACACTGATGTCATCTGGACGAAACTTGTACATTTCACCTCAAGACCTGTCACTTGTGGTCACCCTTGAGCTTAAGATTGTGGGGTGTGGGAACCCGGCTTCCCAGGCTGGCTCCAGCGGGCCTTGATGGATGGTCCTTTTCCAAACATCGTCCACTTCTTTGTAAAGTCCGCTTTGCTTGTTAGATGGCAGCCCCTTGGGTTCTCTGGAATGTCTGAGCACTGGGAGAGCTGGTCAGGGCCTCTGCAGGAAGGTCAGCTCGGCTTATCTGGCCTGGTGTGCAGGAAGTGGGCACCCAGCTCCCCACAGCGCAGTCAAGCCCGGAACCCTCGAGGTTCTCAGCCTGGCCTGCCCTGTGGCTTCTGGCTGCCAAGACCTCCCTGCCTGGGACAGGTTATCTTTGAATAACAGGCTCCTTCAGGGGGGAGGGACTCTGACCACAGGGAGTCTCAAGGAGCCCCTGGCCAAACACAGCCCATGGAGGTGGGATGGTATCCATTCCCCTTGGCCCAACAGCTTAGAATTTTAAGTCATTTTAAAAAAGCTGCAGCCAGGTGTGGTGAAGCACACCTTTAATCCCAGCACTTGGAAGGCAGAGGTAGGTGGATCTCTGTGAGTTAGAGGCCAGCCTGGTTTACAGAGTGAGACCCAGGATAGCCAGGGATACATAGAGAGACCATATTTCAAAAACAACAACAAGTTGGGTGGTGGTGGCACATGACTTTAATCCCAGCACTCGGGAGGCAGAGGCAGGTGGAACTCTGTGAGTTCGAGGCCAACCTGGTCTACAAAGTGAGTTTCAGGACAGACAGAGCTACACAGAGAGACCTTGTCTTGAAAGACCAAAAAATAAATAAAAAGAAAGAACAGGGCCCATCCTTTGTGTATACTGAAAACAAAAACCCCAGCCCGGAGCGGGAGGGGAGCAGCAGGACAAAGATACAGTTCAAGATCATCCTTGGCTGTATATCAAGTAAGACCCTGCCTCAGTAAACAAAACAAAACACACAGAGGTTTAACGTGAAATATCTGGCACTCTGGCTTGGCCCCCAAATCCTGGTCATAAGAGTCGCTGGGTTTGAAGGCGGCAGTGGCTGAGGTTGGGCTTTCAAGGGTTGCAGTCACAACACTCCCTGCCACCTGCGCTCGCCTGAGGACTGGTCACCAGAGTTCCTTGACCTCGTTCCAGACTACTGAGGAGCTAGATGTAGGGACTCGGGACTGGGGAGGGGGACTTGTGTGGCCAGCCTCCTCTGTGGTGGGCAACCTTCTCCCCCTCACTCAGGGCTCCGATGTGCTTCCTAGCGGGCAAAGGAAGGAGAGCGTGGAGGAGGTGCTAGCAGGTGGCTGCTCGGCCTTTCATGGGCTTGGTCAGAGGAGGGGAAAGGGGACCCACTGGCCTCCTTTGACGTCATCACCCACCCACAGGCCCGCTGGCCCTGGGGGCTCTGACGAGAGCCAGATGAATCCGCCCTCCAGCCCAGCTTCATCTCAGTCAGAATCTGGAACTCCTAAACTGGGCCTTTGATTTCCTTTTTGGTTTTTCCTCTCAGCAAAGACCCAAGGCAGGTGTTGAAGGGGAAAATGTCCTCCGTAGAGAGTCCACCCAAAGAGGCCACACAGGGTTTGGAAAGGGCCCCTGAGCAGGAATCCCTGGCATGGGGCTTCTGGAGTGTGGAGTAAGTCTGAAACTCACCCTGGCTGGAGGTCTCAGAGGAGGCCATTTCTGCACCCAGAAGCACCTGGCCGTGTTGGCTCTGGCCTTACCTGCTGTACCCTGTGACTTCCGACCACCTTCACTCTCCTCAGCGGTCCTAGCGTCTCCCCAAGAGGGTTGCTAAGGTGTAAACGGGGCCTTGCTAGTGAGGCCTGGTGCACAGTAGCCGTGTGCTTCCTCGACAGTACAGGGAGCCCCAGGGCAGCCTCAGGAGGGGAGTCAGACATGCCTGGGCCTGGAGTCCAGGAAGGTGCTGCCGTTGAGGGCGCCCAGGGCCCTGCAGTGCGTGAGGTCAGGCAGCTGCCTGGTTCAGGCCAGGAGGTGGTAAGTTCAGAGCAGAGTTCAGCAAGAGCAGAAGGCGCATCCTTCACGTACCTGCTGGGGTAGGAGTTTTGTGGGGCCTGGCTGAGTGCTCTGATCCCCAAGGGTCTTAGGAGGAAGTCTCTGGGGGTGTGGGAGGGAACTCTCCCAGCTCCAACCTTTCTGAACTGTGTACACTGAGTCCTAGCCTCAGTTTTTCCACCTATGAATCAGGGCCATGATAGAACCAGCTTGGGCTGGGAGAGTGGCTCCTTTGGTAGAGTGCTTTCCTAGCAAGGCTAAAGCCCTGGGTTCCATCGCCATGGGGTATAGTGATGCCCACCTATAATCCCGGCACTAGAAGGTAGACACAGAGAGATCAAAAGGTCATCTTGGGTTACATAGTGAGTTCAAGGTCAGGCTGGAACGCTTGAGACCCTATATCCAAAACAAACCAACTGGCCAGCGGGTGCTCAGTGGATGGACATCTCCAGCCACAGAAGGCCGAAGCAGGCATAGGATGGGCCAAGAGGTGTAGCCCTTCCCAGCTCTCAGGAAGCCAGCCTGACTCCAGGCCCGGCCTTGTCCACTGAAGACAGAGACTAGCTTTGCCTCACGTACCCCAAATCTCCAAGAACAGGACCCTTCTCTTGTCCCCAAAAGCATAGTGACAGATGGGGATACAGACTGGTACAGCTAGTGAAGGACAGTTTGAGCTGGTAGAGACCAGGGCGGAGGTGGGGAGGCCGCCTGAGGAAGGGCTATCCAAACAGAAGCTGAGGAGGGGTTGACTATAGGAAAAGGCTGGGCAAGGTGGACAGCCTGGGACATTCCCAGGATGCAAAGAACAATGGATATGGCACATGTGGCTGAGAAGAGAGCACCGGAGAACTTAGCTGGGAGCCCAGGCTCTACCACTCAACTGTGTGACCTCACAACCCCTCTGGGCCCGTGGGATTTCCTCATGCGTGCTGTCGTGCTCCTGGGCTCCAGACAGTGCCTGCCATGCCCAGAGTGAGTGCTCATGGCCCCCTGTCCTTCACCGTCTGACCCTCGCCCCCTACCTCGCCTGCTCCAATTCCTTCCCCATCTTGAATTATGCCGCCTGTAATTTCTCTTTTCAAATGCACAGTGGCATCTTATTTCATGCTTTCCTTCATGGCACATGTCCCAAGAACGCCTCTCATGTCCCCTGGGCATTGGGATCCACCTGCGAATGGCAGGCTACCGTCTCTGGCTTCTCCGACAGACTCACCTTTTGGGGTGGGCAGAAAGGAGCAAAAACCCACAAAATCTCCACCTCTCTCTTAAACATGTACTCACCCACTCACAGCCACCAACTTAGGAATATTTATCCACTTTCTTGGGAGGTGAGTAAAACAAAGCTCAGAGAGGGGAAGTAACCTTCTTAAAGCCACACAGCTAGGGAATGTCCAAGCTGGGCTTTGCTTTCTTTGTTTATTTGGGGTGTGTGTGTGTGTGTGTGTGTGTGTGTGTGTGTGTGTGTGTGTGTGTAATTTGGGTTTTTTTGTTTGCTTTGGATTTGGTTTGGTTTTTTGAGACAGGATCTTACTATGTACCCCTGTTTGGTCTGGAACTTGCTATGTAGCCCAGGCTGGCCTCAAAATCACAGATATCTGCCTGCTTCCATCTCCCAACGGCTGGGATTAAAGGCAAGGTTCACCATGCCAGCCTAAACTGGGATTTGAACTCATACCTGTCTGACTCCAGAACCTTGCTTTCTACCTCCCTGGAGACTTCTGGGTTCAGTCACAGTCATGTGCCAGCCAGCAGCAAGCCCAGAGGTCCAGCTGCTGGTGCCTGAGAGCCCGGTTCCTTCCCACCAGGCTCGGGCAGAGTGAGCTCTGCCCTCCCTTCCAGCAGCCTGGACTGAGAATGCCAAGTACATGGTCACTCTGGCCAGAGCTGATGGGAACAGGACGTCCTGGTCCTCCTGCCTGGCGGGCCCTAGTGAGCTATTTTGGGCACGTTTATGGATGGGACATGGTGCCCAGCTGGACTCTCAAATCAAGAGGAGGGCCCGGAACTGGTCCAGGCTAACTATGTCTCCATGCCCTTCCCTCCCGATGAACAGCCACTGGGAATACCCTGTCTGCAGTCCATGCAGAGGATGAAGGCTAAACTGGATGATCCAAGATAGTTGGGGGTCCTCCAGTACATACAGATACTGGGGTTCACACAGACAACTGCATCCTCAAATTCTGGAGTTTGACTCACCAACTAGCTAGCAGGGCATAAGATATAAGAATTGTTTTCAAACTTAGCCAACAGTATCTCCTCTTAGCAATTCACCACGGCATGTTAGATCAACTCCCAGAGACTCAGTTTCCCTGTCTGTCAATGGGTTGACAGTAACCCTCACTCATAAAGAGGGAACGAGGCTTGGATTAACACACAGAGCTCAGCCTGGCACACAGCAAATGTTCAAATATTAAGACTCACTCCGCGAGCCCTAGTTGACAGGATCTGTTGAAAGCTTAGCATGGGCTAACACTGGCCAGCACTAATGGGTTCTCATATCTCTTCACCCCTAGCCATCCAGGGGGCAGGGGCACACTCTCACGGGGATCATTACTATCCTTTTGCATAGTGAGAAAATAGAGGCTCAGGTTGGTGATGTAGCTCGATTAGTGCTTATCTAGCATGCAGAAGGCCTGGGTTCTATTCCCAGCACCATGTAAACCAGAGGTGGTGGCACACACCTCTAATCCTGGCACTTGGGAGTTTGGGTCAGCAGCAGCAAGGTCATGCTTGACTACATAATGGCTTCAAGGGCAGCCTGGGCTATGTGAGACTCTGTCTCAAAACAAAACAAAACAAAGAACAACTTAAGGCTTGGAGGGCTAACAAGATGGCCCCTTGAATAGGGAGCTTGCCACCATACCTGACC
>CABHPP010102236.1:1196-11518 GCA_902168425.1 Peromyscus attwateri
CTTTCTTTCTTTCTTTCTTTCTTTCTTTCTTTCTTTCTTTCTTTCTTCTTTCCTTCTTTCTTTTTTTCTCTTTCTTTCTTTCTTTCTTTCTTTCTTTCTTTCGTCTCTTTCTTGATTTTTTTTTTTACATCTGGACCATAGTTTCTCCTCCCTCCTCTCCTCCTGGCACCTCCAGCTACCTCCCCTTTGCCTCCCCCCATCCACTCCTCCTCCATTTCTATTGAGAAAAAGGCAGGCCTCCCGTGGATATCAACAAAACATGGCATATCAACTTTCAGTAAGACTAAGCACTTCCTTCACAAACATACATTACTGGAATTACATTTATCTCTTGGTGATTCTACATCCTATAAGATTGACAGTCATCATAACATGTTTCTAGTCTTTGAGATAAATGCCCCCATATACAATATGGATGTAATTGTTACATGCTCATTTTATAAAAGAAGAATGAAAATATCCCCAACTAGCTTACTCCTTAATGATTATAGGATTAACTTATATATTTCATTTTGATACAATTTGGAGTGTTTGCCATCTTGAGGAATTGATCCCTTTTTCTCTAGGTTGTTAAATTTACTAGTGTGCAATCATTCATAATATTCCCTTATTTTGTTTTTGAGTTGCGTTGTAATTTATGGAGATCCAGCTGTGTCACTGCAGGGATTAGTGATCCATGCTACATCTCTTTATTACTTTGATTTATTTGATCTATAAACTTTACTCATTTTTGTTTGGTTGATTGATTTGTGGTGCTAGAAGTGGATCACAGGGTGATGTGAATGCTAGGCAATACTGTAACACTGAACCATATCCCTAGCTCTAACCTAATTTTTTATTACTGGAAATCAAATTGATTTTCATAAATGAAGAATTAGCTTTTTGTTTAATAGATTTTAGCTGTTTTCCCCCAATTTCAATCTTATTACCTGAGGTTCTTGAATTCATTTCTTTCTTTCCTATTTGCAATAGACTTATTTTGCTACTCTTTACTATCCCATTGAAATAGGAACATAAATTAGAGTTTTCAGATCTCTGTGCCTCCTAATGTAGAGTAGGAATTTATATGTGATGTGTCTTCCCACTCAGTATGACTTTAGTTGGAACCCATAAATTCTGCTATATAGCTTTCTGCTTTCATTCAGTCCCATGTATTTTATTTTTTCTTTGACTTTTTCTGTGGTATGTGAAATATTTACAAGCATGTTATTTAATTTTCCCATGTGTAGAGATGTTTGCCTTTAGGCTTTTTAAGTTTTATTCCATTTTGATTTAAAAACATTCTCTGAGGTATGCCAGTGTTTTATTATTGATTCTGTGAGTTGAAACTGAACTTTGCACTCAAAAATCTCTTAACTTCCAGGATATTTTGCGTGTTTTGTGTACATTTGAGGATGTTAACCATCTTGGTATTTCATGGACATTTGAGAAATAAGTATTTTTTTGGATGATTACTCATCTATATTATCTAATACATTCTGTAAGTTTGTCCTATTCTTCTAATCAACTGTATCCTTACTGGTTTTATGTCTAATAACTCAGTTCTGAGAGAGAGAGAGAGAGAGAGAGAGAGAGAGAGAGAGAGAGAGAGAGGGAGAGAGAGAGAAAGGTTATTATTATAACCGCAGATTTTTTTTTACTCTACTCATTGGTTATATAATTTCAGACCCTTTTATTTATTTCCAATAGTTTTTTAAATAAGTTTTTATCATGATGAACTTTAATCTATAATAATTTTCTTTTTCAAAATGTTTTAATAAAGTGAGAAAATATGTTTACTAATTCTTGACCTAACTGCTGTGGTATAATGCTTTTGTACATTGGTTTAATAAAATGCTGATTGGCCAGTAGCCAGGCAGGAATTATATGCAGGTTAAGCAGACAAGGAGAATTCTGGGAAGAGGAAGGTTGAGTCAGGAGACGCCAGCCCGATATCCAGGGAGCAGCATATAATAATACACAAGTAAAACCACAGAAAATGTGGTGACATATAGATGAGCAGAAATGTGCTGAGTTTAAGTGTAAGAACTAGTCAGTAAAAAGCCTGAGCTAATGGCCAAGCAGTTTTAATTAATATAAGCTTCTGGGTGATTATTTTATAAAAGACTGTGTGGGACTATGGGTGAGAGATTTGTCCCAACCACGGGCCAGGTGGGACATAGAAAAACTTTCAGCTACACCCATCTTCTGGTTAAAATTTAGGTCAGTCTGACCCTCAGGTGTGCATAGTGCTTACAAGACCATAGCTCACCCGCCATTGTTTGCTTCTGTAACTGCTAGACTCTCCGCTCTCCTCCCTGGTCAAACACTTATACCATGGTGACACAACTGTACCTTCTTCTTATTAAAAGTTCATATCCTAGAGGCAGATGGATCTTAGAGTTTAAGGCCAGCCTGGTCACATAGAGTTTCAGGACAGCCAGGGCTACATAGAGCAACCTAGTCTCAAAAGAACAAAACAAAACAACACAACAAACAAACAAGCAAAAAATAAAGAACAAAATCAAAAGTTCATATCCTGTTATGCTTGCAAGCAGCCACCATACCTGCACAGGAAGAAAGTGTTTAACTTGTGGATTTTGCCTTTATAAACATCCTGGTTTTCAGACTCTGGGATGGCTCTTTAGATTTGCAGTCACAATAGTGTGTGCCCTGAGATGGGTCTGTGTGGCTCAATAAATACTTCAAATTCATAAAGAACTCATCCCAGTCTCTTTCTCTTGGGTAAGAATAGCCCAACTACAACATTAACAAGTATTAATATAACCATTCTTGTAATTTTAAATGAAAGTGGTTATGGTATTTTTATTCATTATTATTGTTATCATTGTTATTACTTGTGTGTTAACTCCCACTCTCTGACATTTATATAAAATATTTAGATTCCTCACAATTAAATGAATTACTTATATGTACACATCCAGTCTACATAGAAATTTAAATGGGCCAGGGTTTCTCTAGTACTTGGAAAATAGTCTTCCACTTTTTTCCTATTTTTTTAAATGAGAAACCTACTGTCATCTGAAACATTGTCATCTAAAGGTAATGTGACATTTCTTCTTACTGCTATCAATATAGTAGTGGTTAGATGCTTAATCACAGCTTGCTATGGCATTGACTTGGGGTTGTTATTTTATTTTGGTTTCACTAACTTCTTAAACCTGTGGGTTTATGTCTTTAGCCAAATGTGGAAAGTACTCTGCCATGTTTTCAAAACTTCTTGCTTTTTAATACTTTCTTCTGAGGATTCCAGTGATAGGAATAGTGCCTCTTTTCTGTTCCCTTCCTGTTTTACAGGTTGGGCCCCTAAGGATCATCATTTTATTTATTTATTGGTACAAATTAGGTGAACACATTTGTTCTGTTCTCAAATTTGCTTATTTGTTTCTTAGTCAAATCACAATTACCTTCCATCTCATGTCCTTTTCCTCTTTCCTATCCAGCATGTTTTCCTTTTCTTTTTTATGCCAATTGATTTTTATTTCAAAGGAAAGGCAGAATGAAAATGTAAAATCAGAGATGAAACTTTACAGGTCATTATGAAGAATCGTTTTGGAGAACTTGACAAGCCTGGATAGGATTTTAGACTTTTTCTTTAAAAGTAGCAAAAGACAAACTACCTTTGTTTGTTTTTTCGTGTGTGTGTGTGTGTGTGTGTGTGTGTGTGTAAGTCTGACAACTAACTACGCTATATACATTGGAAAAGACATTGTCAGATGCCAAGCATGCTACTGTTAGTAGCTGTCAGCCATTAAGGCTTTTTTTATCCACATAGTTTTTGTCAACTTTGTCTTGTATCATTGGATTTTGGTACTGGGGATTTCACCTGAACGCCTTCATCTTGTTAGATAGAAAACTTCATTCCATTAGATGTAAAGCAAAGGATAACTAGACTACAACCCACAGCTCCAGAGAAGGTAGCTAACAAGGATAACCCTAAGAGGGATGCATAGATCACCCTGGGAAGGGGTAATAGAGATCTCAATGAGCAAACTGGGGGTGGGCAATGGAAGGTAGAACATGGGCGATGAGAACATAAGGGAACAGGATGGTCGAGCTAGAACAGGAACAGAGTGAGAAAGCAAGGAAAAAGATGCCATGAAAGAGGGAAACAAGGATACAGGGAGAAACAGGGTGTTAGGGAAATTCTCAGGAATCCATATTGATGACCCCAACTTAGACTACTAGCAATAGTGGAGAGGGTGCCTGAACTTGCCTATCAGATTGGTGAATACCCTAACTATCTTCATAGAGCCTCCATCCAGTAACTGATGGAGCTGATGCAGAGCTCTACAGCCAAGCACCAGACCAAGCTCCAGGAGTTGAGAAGAGGGATTCTATGAGCAAGGGACATCAAGATCATGATGGGGAAACCTAAAGAGACAACCAAACCAAACTAGTGGGAAATCATGAACTGTGGACCAATAACTGTAGACCTCCATGGGACTGGACTAGGCCCTATGCATAGGCAAGACAGTTGTGTAGCTTGACTGGCTTAAGTAGCCCTCTAACAATGGGATCAGAATCCATTCCTGGTGCATGAGAGGGCTTTTTGGAGCCCAGTGCCTATGGTGGACACCTTACACAGCCTTGATTCAGCAGGAGGGGCTTGGACCTACCTTAACTGAATGTACCAGGCTCTGCTGACTCCCCACAGGAGGCCTTGCCTTGGAGGAAGTGGGAACAGAGGGTGGGTTGGGGGGAAAGCTGGGGGGACAGGAGGAGGGAGGAGAGGGGCATCTGTGGTTGGTATGTAAAATGAACAGAAATTTCATAATAATAAAAAAAAGAAAAGAAAACTTCATACCATTACTCATCATCATTCATTTACAAATCAAATTTTTATTTTTATCACTTTCAATGATTCTCATAAGAGTTTTCTCTTTCCCAATATTTTCTCTGTTTTATTGGCCTAATAACAATTTAAATGTAGGGCTGAAGAGATGGCTCAGAGGTTAGGAGCATTTACTGGCTTTCAAAGGACTTGGGTTTAATTCCTAACCCTCACATGGCAGATCAAAATCACTAACTCCAGTCCAGAGAGACCTGATCCGCTTTTCTGATCCCCACCACAGGCACCAGTCATGCACATGACACACATATATCCATGCAGGCAAAACACTCATACATACATACAAAAAAATAAATAAATCCAAAATACTTTTAATGTATATTGAGTTATCTTGTGATAATTACTTAATGATACTTTTTACATGATTCAAAACCGGAACCCAGACAACGGTTCCAGTGGCAAATGTGGTTCAAGGAGGAGGCTAAAAATATAGAAAAACAATGGAGGGATAAAGGAATACAAGTCTTCCAGGATCATCTTATTGGAGAAGACCAATATGCTTCAGTACAAACACAATGTTTATATGATGTCCAAACCTTAATTCTATGTCAAATGGAAGCCTTGAATGCATGGGACAGAGATGAGGAATGAGGAAAGAAAACTGAGTCATTTACAAAGGTTATACAGGGCCCAAAAGAATCTTTCACAAATTTCTTATAAAGACTGACTTCAGCAGTAAAGAGAATGGTCCCGAATTCAGAAGCTAGTCAGATAATAATTGAATCTTTGGCTTTTGAGAATGCGAATGCAGCATACAAGAGAATAATCAGGCCATTAAAGGCAAGATCTGCACCCTTGGAAGATTGGATTAGAGACACGGTTAATGTTGAGGCTCATGACCATGATGATATGAGGGTAGGAGAAGCAATTTCAAAAGGTTTGAGAAATGTTAGATGTTTTGGATGTGGAAAGCAAGGACATTTGAAAAGGAACTGTAAACAGGTCATTCCTAAAAACAATGTTTCTTCAAGGAACAATGGTAACAGAATGCCCCTTCCTTCTGGAGTATGCAGAATGTTTGGTAAGGGAAAACACTGGACCAACGAATGTAGATCAGCAAGGGTAATCCTTTGCCTCAGTCTTTGGGAAACTCCCAAAGGGTCCTCAGGCAGGCCCCCACAGTAAATTCAGTTCAAAACTTTCCTGCAGTTGTAGAGGAAACTCCTACTCAGAGCAATTAAATAACCAAATGCCTATTGGAATAAATCACACTGGTTGGGATAATGGAACAGAGAGAATACAAAATTCAGGAAAAAACATAAAGAAAAATTTTTGGCAAACTTCTATTAATGAACAAAGACCAAAATTAACAAAAACCCCCAGAAATAGACTGAATAATGCTCTATTAACTTTGAATTTTCTCAATGCCAATGAGAAAGGAACAACAGCTGCAGAGTGACATTGGATAATAGAAAAAACTACAGAATTAAATCAGCCTATATACTTTAAAGATGTGCTGACCTCAGAATGGAAACCAGGATATGTGTTACGTGGAGGATGAGGTTTTGCTTTTGTTTCTACAAGAAAAGATAAGCTGTGGATACCATCAAAATTGATAAAGGTTCGATTTGAACAAGAGAGACCTCTTAATTAGAGGAGGTGATAGTTCATCAACCAGCATGAACATCCAATTTAAACTAACTTATACCAGTAACACATGCCTTTTTCATTTAATCAGATAATAACTCGCCAAAAAGGAACATCCCCAAAATTAGTCTTAGGGAAAGGTTTTTGTTTTTGTCTTTTAGGAGAATGAAGGCTAAGGAATCTGAAGAACACTGGACAAATGAGACAAGTGAAGAAAAAGGACAAATCAGCTATCCCAGGAAAAAGAGTAAAATGGCCTATTGGTATATCATCTATAAAAATTTTTATAAGTCTTCCTAAATGTTTGTTTCTACTCTTCTCTAAAGAAATTTAACACTATTGGTCTTCTAATAGTCCCAGTTCAATTAAAATTTAAAGCTGACTTTGGAGTTGGAGAATGGCTCTCTCCTTCTTTAAGCTCAAGCATGTTGTTAAAAGGAAAATGCAAACTCCCTGTATCATGCCCGAAGAAAAGAGCCATCTTATGCTATGGGACAGGAGAAAAACCAAATTAATTAAGGGACTATTATATTGCTAATCTCAACTCTTTGATTCTATTCTGATTCTTTAAATTTTTCTTAAAGTATGAATTTTATACCAAAATTTACAAGATTGATATATATATCAATATATATACATTTTAAACTTTGTTAAGATATGAATGGTCATACAGAGTACTAACTAATTCTAGAAAAAAGGCTTCAATTAGCTGCATGTATATGTCTTTGTGTTCGAGTCTCTTATCAGTTTTCTGCAGGAAATCATAGCCAGACCTAACATCAACTGAAGTCTCCAGGAAGAAGATGGGGCCCCACAACAACAACAATTCCACGTGGACAATAATAATATCACTAAGCTGACAAACATCATCTACAGATCAGCTTTGAACTACAAAGTACTCAGAGTAATTTTGAGAGGGCTAGCTGAGATGATCCAGTTTCAAAGACTACTTGAATAAGGACTTGAGATAAACCCTGAACTTTGGCATTATGCACAGACTGGATAACAAAGGATATAGTTACCTTCCCTAGGATTTGATGATTAACCCAAATTTTTTTTTCACGATAAAGATACCTTCGCCCATACCCAGCAGGAAGCAATTTTCAGAATAGGACACCTACATTCCCAAAGAGGTGATGCGGGGGCGGGTGGTTTTTTTTATTTTATTTTTATTTATTTATTTATTTATTTATTTATTTATTTATTTATTTATTGGTCTTTCAATGGGTTTTGGGTCTGGGATAATTTTCATTGTTTAGGGGGGTTGGTTACAAGTTGTTGTCAAGGGTTAGGAAAAGGGCTAAGCAGCGATGATGTCAGCTGCCAACTTGAGTACCAACATGTAAGATACTGAAAACCAGAGGCTATGGATTTGTTCCAGATTAAGATACTTCAGGGTTGACCAGCCAAGACCCCCTGAAAGGTCTCCAATGACACCATGGCCCAGATGATCCAACATCCAAAATGGTTTCAAGGCAACTGGCTCAGACGATACACCTTCATGGACTACTCCATAATCCTAAAATTTTCTTTATGTCCCCAGAAGATACAGCGCTCCCACCCTCCAACAGGAAGTAGTAAGAGAAGCTACGCCCAAATTCCCAAATATGCCAAGCTGGCTTTGGAGACAGAATTAGTTCCCTCTTTCTCTAAACCCAAACATATTGCTAAAAAAGAAAAAAAAAAAGATTGAGAGATTCTTGTGTCCCATATCAGAAGAGCCCTCTGGTATGGGATAGAGAAAAACCAATATTTTGTTTAAAGCAGGTTGATTATAAATGCAATGTCTTTCTAAAGAAGAAAAGGGGATATAGACATGATAGGATGAAAGGGTATATTATTGAACCAACTTTTACAAAGCAACTTGTTTAAAATATTTTACATTGCTATGGATTTTAGTTTACTGATAAAAATTTAAACTTAATTTTGTTATACTGTATATATATTTCTGTTCTCGTTTGAGGTATTATGTTTATGTAGCTCATTTAGATTGTAATGGATAATTAAATACAGATTAATAATTAGTCTTCTATGATAGTCAAACTTATAGTCATGTTTTCTAGGTATACATAGATATAATTCAATTAGGTAGGTAATCTTCAAACACTTCAAAGATCTATAAAATATGACATTTAAAATGTTTTAAAAATCTGGAAAATGAGACATGTCTGCTCCTGATTTACTTCAGAGAGGAGAATGGGCATTCATGACACTCTACATGGAGTCTATCTTCTTCTTGGCAAAAATAGCCATTTGGGCAAGAAACTGTTCTTGCCTGGACTGCTTGATCGACTGGACATACAGGACCCATGGAAAGGTGACCACTGAACTTTTCTTGGCAAAATGGTCTTTTAAGTTCCTGCTTCACAGAGGAAACTGCCAGACATTCTACAGGACACAGGAAGAAGGTCTCTCTCAGGGAAAGGACAGCAGCAACTGCAGGTTGTGCTCCTCATTGGACAGCTCAGCGCCCTGCTCCATCACGGCTCTCATGCAGGTGGCCACGTCATCTTAGCGCTCAGCCTGCTCGGCCAGCTTGGCCTTCTGGATCAGCTCTGTCTTCTCCATGGTGAACAAGGACGAGTGCTGAGCCAGATCCTGAGTCCTCCTGAGAGCTGCCAGGGACAGGATGGGACAGCGTGGCGCCGTGAGACAAAAAAGGAGCAAGGGGAGTGCATGTCAGACAATGTGGCCAGACATCCCTCTTTGTCTCTGCACAGAGACCTCATCCTCGGGCCTCACAATGGGCCACCCTCTTACGTGCACACTCTGGCTTGCCCAGCTGCTTGCCTGCCCACCTGCCTGCCCTACCTCCCAAAGGCCAGAGCTCAGGGTCCACCAGGCCCAAGAAGGAAGTCGTTGGCTCTGTATCTTCCCACCCCCCTAATATTTTCTTAATATCATAAAACTTCACTGAATATTTACTTAATCTTATCTCCTACCTCACATTGTAGAATACACAATGTTGAGCTTAGCAATGAGTCAGTGTCATGTTGGAGCTTAGAGTATTCCCAAGAGTAGAAGAAATGTTGTATTCATTACGAGAAATTGTACCACTCAAACACCAAAAATTGGAGGTATATTCATAATGCAGGCTAGATGTATTCTGTAAGGAAATTTCTATTTCTTAAATAATATAAGACGTACATCTAGTGTGTTCTTTTCTTTGCCTATTTCCCCTTACTTTGAGGCAAGGTTTGATTGTTGTCAATATATAAGTGAATTCTTGTACTATAAATAAGACTGCCACAAATGAAAACATTAACAGAAAACTCAATAAGTAAAAGAAATACTGACTTGTGTTACACAGGAAGATGGTTCCAACAGAAAACTCAGAAAATTAAGTAAATGTGCTGTGTTCAGGTGCATATAGATAAGTGTGCATATACCTATACTATCATATGAAATCACATAAGTTCATGAGCAATGAGGAAAACCATCTCAAATGAAGAAAAGCTGATTGGGACCCTTGCCTGTGGTATTTCATCCCAAGGCTACTTGGCTCAATTTCTGTTGTTATGTCTTGGTATAGAATTTAATAGTTCATGGAGCACATGAACAAAAGACAACTCACCTTATAGAAGCAGTGAGATCTATGCCATCTGAATGGGTATAGCCTTTGAATAGCCATGAAGTTATGATCGAATTATCAGGGCCCTCCTATTTACGACCACTCTCAATTGTCATAGAAAAACAGAAAAGGGATCTGAACTACCACTTTTCTCAGATTATACCACTGCCTCCCTTTTTGGGACCCTCTGTAGTGGGTAGCCATTCCAGCTTTAGTCTGGAAGTTCCAACCCCCATTGAGGCTTCCGTAACTATCACGCCTACAAGGCGAGGCCAAGGGGAGCCCTGAAGACCTGAGATCAGGATGCGTGGC
>CABHPP010102237.1:0-13255 GCA_902168425.1 Peromyscus attwateri
CTAATAATAACTTGCTATCTGAATCTCAGCAAGTAGCCGTACTCTACTCAAGCATCTGTCCTATCCCGAAATGCTACTTACACAGGATATAGCTCATATAATATATTGTGATATGTCATATTATATATTATATCCTCCAACAGGACTTGTTGTGCCATCCCTCACTCATAAAGACTCCTCTGGTAAGAAAGTGAAAAGTCTAATCTCTAAAATGTATGTGTTGATTGTGCTTCAAGTGTCTTCCTATTGTTCTTCATGGAGCTTATCAATGTTCTTAGTTTCTGTTTTTCCACCCATTCATTCAAGAAAATCTACCGTGTGACAACAAAATGCTAGATTTTGAGAATGCACTAATAAATAAGAATTGCTGTTGTCCTTTTAAAGGAGCACCTCAAAAGTTAATACAGAAGTAGATTCTGAGATGCTATAGGAGATAATTTAACTGATAGAGATGCTAGATGAAGCACTAATGGAATCTTGAGAGATTATATCTTAAATTGGAATAGAAAGAACAAGCAAAAGGAACACCTTGAATAAAATCTATAACCACAGAATAGCAGAGGCTTTGGAGTGAAGAAAAAATATCTCAGCAATGTTAGAACACAAGCTATGATGATCCATGTAGTAGAAATTTGGGCTAGGGGAGAGAGACACCAGTCAAAACAAGAGAAACATTATTTTATATACTAAGGGTCTAACTATGAGCTCACAGCTTCAGGGAGAAAATATAGAAAATTACATGTAATACAGACAGACAAGCCTAAAGGAAGTGACAGAGGGTCAGAAAACTCCCATTATGCTATGTGTGCCAGATCATCATTAACAAAGCATTGTTACATTTTATCTGGAAGCTACTGGGAAGGGCAGGCCCACTGCTGTGGGGGCTCGGAGGCTGAAGACAGGGTACTTTGTGAGGAAGCAGATGTGAAAGGGTGGTGAGCTTCAGAAAGCAGAGGCTGGGGTTAAGAGCATTTGGTACTGATGGGAAGACATCAGCAAAACCACCAAGCTGTGTGGCACAGTCTCAGCACTAGTGAACATGTGTGGCTTAAGTTGAAGTGGCTTAAAGGGACAGTGTGCCAGGAAGACGCCAAGGGCCGAGGTGTATGTAGGTTGGTTTATAACAAAGTATATTTTCTAATGAGCTATCTGGTGTGCTGAATTATTTGAAAAAGTAGCAACATGCTTAGAGTTAGTTTCCCCAACCAACACATAATCTTGAAAGTTTCTTCCCAGCAAGAAAATGTATTTCTTTACCTTTTCCTTTATTTACTCTGTCAATACCACTACCAAATTATTATTCATGCCTGGGATATACTTACATCTGCTTTCCTCAGAAATAAAAAAAAAACTCAGTGCAAGTCAAAATGCAATATAGTAGCTATCTTTAAATGTAAAATCGGTGACAATATTCAGCAATTCCTACAGGAGAAATATACAAGCCTCTGTTCTAATAAGGATGCTTCTTTTTAAAATAAAAAGTCATCATTGCATAATAGAAAACATTAAAACTTTCATTAGAAGGAAGGTTAAAATGAGTCTTAAATAAGATACATTCATACTAAGAATTTTTTACAGTAACTGAAGAGAATTTTAATTATCTTACTTTGCTTGAACCTCTCTAAAAACCTTATTGCCAGTAATTTAGGCTGATGAATGTAGTCAATAAAGAACAGCCTCGACTTTAACACTCCTCCCTCAATGCCTTGTCCCTCTTGTGGTTTTTCCAATAGGCTATTGTTAGATTCATTTACAGTAAAATAATTACCAGCTCCCTAAGCAAGACACATAGCAGGTTATCTATCGTCCCTCAGAGGACTGGTGGATTGTTCTTAACAAGCATTCTAAATTACAACAGCAACTTTATTGCAATTAACAAACAGACAGGAATCACCAAACCAGTTATTTCTCAACAGAGAGAAGGTTTCTCAAGTATTCTGCTATGACTGTTTTCTGCACAACTGTCGTCGCAACCCTGAAGTCAACACCGAGTCTTTAAGCAAACAGGTGCATGTCCCAAGAGAAGGGAACATAGAGAGGCTTTCCTTGTTACTCCCAACAGAAAGAGTAATATGCTAAGTCAGCAGCTCTCAACCAGGGGGTCACGACCCCTTTGGGGATTTGAACAATCTTTTCACAGGGTCACCTAAGACCATCAGAAAACACAGATATTCACAATACAATTCATAACAGTAGCAAACTTACAGTTGTGAAGTAGCAAAATGAAAATAATTTTATGTTGGGGGCCACCATACCATGAGGAACTGTATTAAAGGGTCACGGCATTAGGAAGGTTGAGACCACTGCTCTAAGGGTTCTGAGAATTAACAGAGTGCCACATGAAAAGATACCAGCATTCCATCAGGATATAAAGCATTCACACTTGATCATTTACAGCTCTGCTTGGCATTCCCAAAGAGGAGGACCAACTGCCTCTTCACTTCCACTAACACTCTAATCTTGAGATGTGTCAAAATGAAGCAGGTAGGTTTCAAACCTATCTAAAGTTGTTCGTGTTTATAAAATATACAGTTGCACTTCACATGTTCATGGGAGTTCCACGGAGGCTCTGAGACACAGGGCCCAGGAGTAACAATGCTAGGCACTAACGGGGTGGGGACAATGACACAGGACTTGGCCCAATTGCTCCTTTCTCTGCCAATGGCAGTACTAAAAGCACTCATGCAAACAGTTCTACCAACAAACACAAACATTTTCAACAGGAGTAAATTTTTTACAAGGATGTTTCTGTCCTATACAGGATTCCTGGCAGGCTTGGGGTACAATTATTGTTCCCTACTGGCATTTTTATCATGACGTTACTTTCTTTAATTACTTAATACTCCAAAAAACGGCTGTGAGAGATTGATAAATGGAAACAAGTACCTATATTTAAAAATGGAATAAATTCTGATTTTAATAAAACAGAGAGATCTTCTTTCATCAGGAGTATGTGTGTGGATTATGTTTATATGATATCATGAATTATACACAAAGTAACATGGTTAACATATATAGTACACAATGCACCTGCCTACTCACACCGTGTACCAAATATGGAACATGAGTAAACATGCAAACACGTAATTGCACACACATTATACGGTGCTTCTCTCCATTCATACTTCGTGGCACAGAGAAACTATAGATAAATAGATAAGATTGCCCGTGCAGCCAGCTGCCATGAGTCTGGAGGCTCGAGCCACACTTAACAAGTCATTTCTCCTCAGCCCCAGACATTAGTTTTTATAATTAACACATCTGTATCACAAAAGTTTCAACTGAAACTTATTTTACAAATAAAAACCGACTTGAAATGCCACCATTCAGAGAATGCCACTTGTAAATGCTTCAGGAAACATTGTTCCAGCTACCTCCCTAGGTTCACATATATGCACCTCAGGTAGATGCTTGCTAATAACACATGATTTATATGTTTGCATTAAATCTCCAACAGAAGCCTCTGTAATCTTTAAGGTGGAAATCTGAAGACGAAAAAAGAAAACCTAATAAAGGCATCTTTTATTCATAACATCTTATCATTTTCCGATACATATGCATTGTTCCTGATTTGGTATACCAATAACCTATTTTTATGGTCACAACTATTTCCTCGAAACCTAAGTCTAAATTGAACCCAGAAGTCAGATCTAAAAGTCTATCTCCCATCCAACTCTCAAGATAACTTCTGTTCTTATGAGATTTAGAAAGTCATTGCTAACAGTTTCCAAGTCATCGAAACAAATGTCTATGAGGATGAAATATTTTTCCTAATCCTTAAGAAATCAAACATGGGAAAAAGCACTTGAACTACCCGAGTAGTCAAAGGAAGTTGAAGCCAAGAAGCAGTCTGTCGGGGGCAAGGCCCCGTGCTGCTTTTAGAATCACAGCCACTCAAAACGAGGGTTGAATCTGATTTTACTTATAGACGATAAATTGTATTACAGCAGAGGCCAGAGATGTTAATGTGTAAACCAGACTTTGAAACTGGGTAGAATTTAAAAACCTCAGAATGGAAACAAAGTTAGAACTAGTTAATATCATCTTAGACACATGGAAACATAGTAGGCACTACAGTTAGGTGGCCAGTTCTGTTCCCAGAACCACATACAAAGATTGATCCAGCTCCCAACTCCTGGAAATTTATGTATGACCTTATTAGTTATTAAGTTAAGATATTGAAATCAGAGCCTCTGAATCAAGATGGCCCCTAAACACAAAGACACACTCTTACAGGAGGAAGAGAAATGATCAGAAGACAAAGAACACGGCCCTACGAAGATGGAGTCGACATGAAAAAGCCGCAACAGAAAGCCAAATGGCACCAGCTGCCAACCGCCATTGCATCCTCTGATGCTACGCTTCCAGCATCCAACACTTGGAAGACCTCAGCTTCTATCACTTGAGGACACCTTGTCTAAAGTCCTCTGCATCAGTGACCAGCAGAAACAAAGAAAACTGTTCAGCTACTGAACAGTTGGGATGGGATGCTCATTCTCCTGTCATTTTACCTGACTTGTTCACTTAATCCTAGGTCATAACTAACAACCCTCGGAGTTAGAAATATCATCTCCATTTGCAGTTGAGGGAACTGGCACAAGAAGGATCTGAGCTAAGATCACATAGTAAAAACCGACCCAGGATCTGATCTCAAGAAGAGCTGATGCAGCTGTGGTCATTAGTTCCTACATTACACTGTCTCTCACCTAAGAGCAAAATATCCTATGGATTGCATGGGGAAATAATTATGTACATAAAGGGCACAGGCAATATATACAATAAAAAGAAGGACAGTGTCCATGATAAAGCATCAAATCAACAAATATTTCTGATTTTTAGTATTTTACCAAATTCGTTGGGTCTACCTACATTATGTCTCAAATCCACACACTTTTGTCCACTTTTAGTGTCCCTATCCTTATAAAAAGCTGCCAGACAATATATTCCCCATTCCTAGCAGCCTGCTACATCTACTCTCACTTATTCAAACTGACGTCTCTATACACAGACTTGTCAAGAGTTACCTTAAAAAACGAATCATTTCCCACTCCTCCATATGTTTAATGGCATCCCATGATCTTGGGATAGAATGAAACTTGCTATTATACTTATCAAAACTTTTTATATCTGGCTTCCTGTCCAACGTCCTCTCTTATTACAGACTCATCCTTCATTGCCCCCTTGATCCACTGACCTGTCTTCTGTTTCTCATTCTGAGCTCCCCCTTGGGCCTCTGGGCCTTTTCATTGGTGTTACCTCTGCATGTGTGCCTCATGTTCCACAGCCTCCAGGGTTAGCTTATAGCGATCTCTGAGATCTCTGTTCAAAGGACAGCTACTTAGACAGGATTCCACTCATCACCTACCTCAGGTGTCAACTATTTATTCTTGCCATAGCACTTTCCACAATGCTCTCTCATTTATGCTCATGATCTTCACAGCGCTCTCCTTTATGGACCTCTCACCTACTTGTCCAATGCAGAACGGACAGTCTAAGAGGACAAAGGCTTTGTCTAATCTAACCTCCACTGAACCATAGCACTTAACACAGGGATTGGCCCACAGCAGACACTCAGGAAGTGTCAGGTCTAGCCTTGAAGGAAACAGCATGATGAATTGTGTTTTGAGAAATTTGAGAAACAGTTTTATTTAAAAAAAGGCAAAAGACAAATTAGGAGGCTGTGAATACAAACTAGTCATGAGTATCTGTGGCTGGAGGAGAACGGACAGAGGAAGAACAGCAGGAAGGAAGGAAGTTTCAAAACCTGAAGAAGATAAAACAACCTCGTCACAAAACTATTTTTAAATATATAAAGACAAAAGAGCCTTACAGCTCTGGCTACATGAAGAAATGCCATGACATTTGGTGCTCAGACATCATACTTCTCATAACATAGTTCTTGCTGCAACCATTCATCAAGAAACACTCCTTAGGTAACCAGCACAGACACTCAGGAGGCTGGTAAACCTCACAGAAGTGATACTCAATGGAACCCAAATGACAGCCAGTGCTAGCTCTTCCAAAACTAAGCAAATATGTTATTGTGGCCATGTTCATCCGAAAGAAATCTGGACTCAGTAGGTGTACAGGCAGACTGTATATCAAAATTAATTACATAAATGGTGGCACTGTGCTTCAAGGCACTGAAAGAAAATCCCATCGATTGGGGAGCAAACCAAACTCAATCACATGTGGTTTTCTAAACAACAGTCAATAGCTCTCCTCTAAAAATAACAAGGACTTGCAAAGAGACCATAGGGACAAGAGGACAACTGGTTGTTTTACAGGTGCCATGTAATGAATTAAACTCGAACAATATGTTTTATAGTACTATGTTTCTCTCTGTGTGTGTCTGTCTGTCTGTTTCTCTCTCTCTCTCTCTCTCTCTCTCTCTCTCTCTCTCTCTCGTGTGTGTGTGTGTGGGGGGGTGTGTACAGGTACACTCAGCTTTGTCTGCCATACGGAGGTCAGATGTAGACACCTTACACAGATGTCTCATTGAACTTAGAGCTGGCCAAGTGGCTAGGCCGGAGGGGGGGGCAGCAAACCTCCACAAGCTGTCATCTCTTCCAACCCAGTGCTGGGGCCACAAACATCCACCACCACATCTGACTTTCATGTGGGAGTAGGAGAGTGTCACAAATCAGGTCCCCATGCTTACAGAGCAAGCACTTTACCCCCTAAGACATCTCCCAGGCCTATGAGCTGTTGTTAATGTCGTTTTGAACTTCCAGTACCTCAAGTGTACCACCAAGAATTACTGTATTCAGAGCTGTGTCTGAAATAGAAAACGTGACAGTTGCTGACCTTAAGTAATTCAAGCATCGTGTTACACATTGGGCAAACCACCGTGAATAAAGCACAGCCGCAGAACATTTATGAGTCACTGGCTAGCAAGGAAAAGGAACTTATTCACAAAGACTACACAGAAAGAGCATGGCAGGTTAACTTCTGCAGTGACGTCATGAGGGACCCCCAATCCCCCCACTGCTACAGTCTCTGTGGAAAATGTTATTAAGAAGAACATATAAAAGAAACACTCCTGTGGGAAAAAATTAAATGTAGACATACCTATTCAAAAGAATCAATGAAAAGCTGTATGAAAGGCAACAGTCTGCAGTATTTTAACAAAGTCTTTCCTTTCCTCTCCACTTCCACCTCCCAAAGGTAAACAGAGACTTCTTTAAAAATACAAGATCAAAGCATCAAGAAAATATAACAATCAGAAGCACAGGTGAAGTCAATAATGAAGCACTGAAAATATTAAACAAAAACTGTAAAAGGGAGAAATAGCTAATTCAGCAATAAAAACTGGCGATTTCAATCCTTCATTTCTCATAAAAGAGGAAACAACTGGACAGAGGACCAGCAGGGAAATGGGTTTGATCAGGTCTACCCAACAACTAACCTAAAGATGCCTGGAAAACACTGATCCACAAAAACTAAACTCAAGGATTTTCCCAGCACATGATGAACATCCTCCAGGAAAGACCATATGCAGGGCTATAAAACAAACCTCAATAAATTCAAGACAAAGGTAATATAACACGTGTTCTCTTGCCACAATGGAATGAAATTAAACATCAGTAACAGGAAAGATTTTGGAAATTTGCAAATAGCAGAAATGAACACATTTCCAAATAACCAATGGGTTCGAAAAACATTCTAGAATACTGTGATTAAAACATTGTGATTAGTGTGAGAACATAAGCATCCAGCAGCTAAATGAGCACAGAGACAATCACCAAATCTAGAAACACAAGAACACTTTCTAGAGTAATGAAAGCTCCACATACAGTGAGATTTAATGACTCTACTCTATAAATATATGTTGGTAAGATGGCTCAGTTAATAAAATACTTGCCATGAGGACCTGAGTTCATATTCCTTGAACCTCTGTAAAATCAAGGTGTAGTGGTGCATGTCTGTACCCCAGACTCATTGATGAGTTTAGTTATGCTGAATTAGTTAGCTCCAAATTCAGTTTGAGACTCTAGTTCAAAAAAATAAGGTGGAAGCCCAGAGGTGGTGGTGCACACTTTTAATCCCAGCACTTGGAAGGCAGAGACAGGATGATCTCTGTGAGTTCAAGGCCAGCCTGGTCTACAGAGCTAGTTCCAGGACAGCCAGAGAAACCTTGTCTCAAAAAAAACAACAAGAAAAAGGTGGAAAGTGATAGAGAAAGACAAAAGATTGACCTATGGCTTCTTTGTGCACATAAACACAGGGCATACAAACATACAGACATGTATACACACAAAAATACGAATATGAATTTATACATCATGGTCTGGGAAAAGGAGAATGAAATACATAAAGATGAAGTCCACTGATCCTGGATATTGTTAAACTGAATGTCACATTCTGGAACAACAAACAGGTTCTCATGGATACAGCAAACGTCATGCAGTAGTAGGATGGTGGCAGAGGAATGTGACACCAGAAAGAGATATTGGGGCAAGGATATGAGTTATGATGGGAAGAATATTATCTAGGACACATGCACTATTAAAGTTATAAACAGACAAAAAATATGCCTTACACTGTTATATCACATTCTATCTTAGCAACAGCCAAGTATTTTATCATTTTTTCTTGAAGTACTTAACTAGAGCCTTGCAATCAGCTAAACTACCCTATAATTCTCACAGTGTGGCCTCAGTTATTGGCATAAACACTGGGAATAGTGCACAATCTCAGAAATTGACTCCTATTTTACATAAGCAGTGCAGAACCTCTAGACATATTTTGCTCATAAACTAAAGAATCATTCTTTTATTCTTTAAATTCAGTTAGTCTTGCTAGATGGTCAACATAATTGAACAAAGTATAATGGAATCTTTTTTCCTTACCCTTAAATACCACCAAGGGCGACAATAACATCTTCTCTGCCTCCATCAAGCATTTTCTACAACTGTATTAGTAGCAATGCCAAGCACAGAAGCCCAAAGACACCAGAATCTTTGTTGTGTATAGGAAAATAAAACACATTCTCATGTTAAGGCCATGGCAAATCTACAAACAATGTGCTCAACATTAAAGTTTATCTTACCTATACTAGGAAACATTGTAATAACTCAAAAACACAGTTATGTAGACGTCTACAAGAAAATTTAACCTGAAACAGAAAACCTTACTACTGCTTATGGGAAAACCACAGACCATGTATTCTAAAACACTAAATGGCACATGTCCTTTTGTGTATTTCCTGCTTATATGAAAAACAGAAAGCCTCCTAAAGTAGGATGGTATCAAGTCTATTCTGCAATAATAAACAGTCCAAAATAGCTATAACAACTATTGTGAGACAGAGTAGTAAAAACAAAACCAAAAACCCATAAAACCACAGTAGAGCAGAGGATCATACAATGAAGTCTTTAAAATAAAAGTCCTAGCCGGGCGGTGGTGGCGCACGCCTTTAATCCCAGCACTCGGGAGGCAGAGCCAGGCGGATCTCTGTGAGTTCGAGGCCAGCCTGGTCTCCCAAGCGAGTTCCAGGAAAGGCGCAAATCTACACAGAGAAACCCTGTCTCGAAAAACAAAAAAAAAATAAATAAATAAAAAAATAAAAAAATAAATAAAAAAAAATAAAAGTCCTATATGAAAATATCCTGCCTTCATAATTTTCTGAAGCAAGGTTGGATAGGGTGCAAACAAAAAGAGATCAAGGATATAGTCAGGATAGTCAAGTCCAGGGCAATCCAACAGGAAGAAGCCTGGGTTCCTAGGAAGGCACTATTAGAGGAGCTGTGCTGTGCTGGACAGGCTGAGGAAGCAAAGGCATAAAGAGAGGGAGAGAATAGGAGGGCGAAGTTCTCCCTCTGTACTATGAAAAGATGATTGCAAAGGAAACGAAAATTCAAGATTCTTGGAAATGTAACAATTTGAAGAAACTCGGAGCAAGAAGGATGACTTTAAGAATAGCAAGCATGATGAGAGATGAAAGGTCCATAGAGTTCAGGCTGAAACCCTAGGAGATTAAAATGTCCACAGATAAGAAAGGTGTTGAAAACTGAGGGCAATAGCAAGGGCAGCAGATACAGTGCCATTGAGTGGCCACAAAGACAGCGAACAGCAATGACCAAGCAGGGAAGGATGGCCATGCATGGATGGAGAAGTATTAATGGAGAAAAGGTTAAACAATTTGCAAAACAAAATCCTCTAGAAATCGCAGAGCTGGGGGTGAGGAGACACAAAGAGGAAAAATCTTTCCCTGTTCCATGAAAATGAGTAAGAACAGAGCTGTCTCCACCAACGTGACCTTTAAGCAGTAGTCAAGACCAGTGTGGATAGGTATAGAACAATCACCGAGGCAGTACTCTAGATGGATCATGTATTTAGAGATCAAGCTATATATTTGCTGAACTAGTCATGTCTTAGCTGTGATTATGAAGGAGGGATTATGGAAGACCAATACCAAATATTACTCTAAAATAAAGAAAAATTGATCTAGCTTCAGGAATAATATGTATTCTGCACTGATGATTGTCTAAACTGGAAGTTCATAAAAATTTCCTAGAGTTCTTATTAAAATGCAGATTCATATTTAATAGGCCAGCGATTAGACTTATGTTTCTGGATATTTACGAAGTTCTCACTGATAGTACACACACACTGATAGTACACAGATCATTAACAAGCTACTGGAACCTGAGTGCCAGGACCTTCAAATGTGCACCACACATGTCCTCCTAAGAAGAAGGTTTTCCAAATTATAATCTGCAAATCGATCTCTGTGGAATTTTTTTAAAATTTAGATTGTGGCTCATTAAGTCGAAAGTAGTGCCTCATGTTCCATTTTGCCAACAGTCCAGCTCTGGGAGTGCTGCAGGCTCTCTGGAACAACTAGAATAAGACATCCTAGAGCATGCAGTGAAGCCCTGGCTAGGCTCTCACAGTTCATGCTGCCTGAACAGGTTTCCCACAGTCAAAAATCAACAAGATAAAGAAATACAGACTCAAGAGTTTCTCCTTACATTTTTTCAAAACTCAAAAAATACTTTCCAAAGAACATAATAACAAAAGTATTTTTTTTGCCTAATTATAAAGTACATTGGGAAACCATTTCCATAAAATAATCTCAAGATGGGATTCCTAGGCATTGCCTATTTTTGTGAAAATCAGTAGAATGCTAAAAGTCTAATAGCAATAAATCAAACAACCATCTTTAAAAATGAATCAAACAATGCAAGAATTTGCAAAGATTCCCTGGTTTTTGTTTTTTATTTTATTTATTTATTTATTTATTTATTTATTTATTTATTTATTTTGATTGCTGGAAATTCTCACAGGTGTACTGAGGATTTCTTCTGATCTGCAAAATAATAGGGCAACAAAAGAAAGTATACGATATTAAGTGATTTTATACCCAATTTTGTGACAAAGTTCTAAATAAACAAAATGCAAAAGTAATCAAAAATCTGTTTTTTACTCTCTAACCACTGAAGTCAAATAGACATAAGCAGTAGAGAAAAAGACCTATAGGTTCTGTAGGAACAAATCATGTGACTAACCCATTTGAATGGGTGGAGAAAAATCCGCTCAAGTTTCACACAGGATTTATTAGGACAATATGAGACTGGAAGTGTTTAAAAACAGCCATTAGGCAAGAGCTCTGCTTAACATTATTTAAGGTGACCAGTATTTAGGCTGTGTCACCCAAAATCAGTAAGACAAAATAAGTTAAAGGAAAAAATAATCCACCAAAAAAAACCCAACACAAATATTTGCTAACAACTGTTGCATAATTTTATATTGGTCACGGATGGCTAATTAATTTAGGAAGAATAAAGGCAATTACAAATAGAAAATTCTGTGATAAAAAGCGTTTAAATGAATGTTCCTTAGAGACCCTTTCAAGCACAGTGCTTGTTTAACATGTTTGTAAAGAATACCAGGGGGACATCTCTAGCTCAGTCATGACAATGTGCTCGTGAACTTTCAAAGTCCAAGGGGCTTTTCACATATTGCAAAACTATACATCTTTACGGTGGGACAAACAAATATAGACATCAAGGCTACCAGGCTCCGAAAGGGTCTAATCAATTATAGTCCCTTGACTTCTAGAAGTCCGTTTTAATGGAAAGAGAGAAATGTAAACTGATGCATGCAATCATCATGAAATGAGGCCTTGAGTTTCTAGTCACAAACTACAGGGATTCTGCTGAGCTGTCACTGTGGGGGGGTTGGGGAGCCACTGAGAAGGAATTTGCATAGTCAGTGTCAGGCAATAAGGTACTTTCAGGGAAAGAAAACTTAGCCTATGACAGGAAATGTGGATTGTAAGGAGAAACTAAAGAGACGGGTGGGAAAGTCATCACGATATAGGATGGTGTACAATGACACACAATGATTGATCTCAGGTCATATGGTCATCTAAATAGAGCAACTGTGAAGAAAATAAAGATAAAAATCAAACAATTGGAAATGATTATTTACAAAACTATTAGGAGTATTTCCTTGGTAGAATAGTAACTACACTTGAGACAGTCCAGAGAAAAGTTTTTAAAGGATCAGAAGATAAAGAGAAGAGGTTAATACATCAATATGAACTACGAAGACTTAGCTAAAATTTGGAGTGGGGAATAAAACTTCCCTTATAGTAGCAATCAAAGCAAGGAGGTATAGAAAGAAGGGCTTGGAGGGAAGAAAGAAGAAATGTAACTATTACTAATATTTTATAATCTAAAAAAATTTAAAAAACACTAGCTTAAAGGGGAAGTCTTGAATATTAATGGGAAGTATTACTTGGGGTCATCCAAGGATTATCTAATTGTTTATGCAGTTCAACTTTCCATTTGAAGACTCAATCTCAGCAAAGCAGGGTCCTCCTGATAAAACTCCATTCATCCTCTGAAGAAGATTCTCCAGTGTCACCTCTAGACCTCACCAACCAGTGTTCATCTTTTCCCACCCAGGATTTCCACAGTAACTGATAAACTTAGCACATCAGGGCTGCATCCCTCCAAACTGAAAACCAGTTTCCTAGAATGGGAACTAACTTTCCTCACATTTCATATCCAGAACATCAAGGTTCTATAAATGCAAATTTACTTAGCACAAAATATTCATGAGGAGGATTAAATGCTCTGTCTAATAGTTCAGCACAATGAAAACCTGGGGACATGAGGCTACAGAAGTGACTAAGCAGATAACAGCATATGCTGGTTCTCAGCATGCACAAGCACCTGTAACCGCAATTCCAGGAGACCCAATGCCCTCTACTGGCCTCCATAGGCATGTGTGCACATGACAT